>JANEYF010002968.1:0-218170 GCA_029963845.1 Rhamnusium bicolor
ACAAGAAGAATACGTTAAAAAATATAACAAAATAACATCATTCATGTGTCCATCTACATCTACTTCAACCCAACAAGAAATTGAAAGAAATCAAAATAAAATGGGCGAACATGCATCAGCACCATTATCAAGTGAATCAAATCATTCAAATGAAAATGACCATAAGGAAAATGAAAACTTTTTTCAGCGCCTCGATTGAAAATGAGCAAATTGACGATTCCGATGATGATTCATTGTTGACTACTACAGTTAACGCTGCTGGCAATGCTGACAACGACGGCTAAGATTTTTTTAACAAGGTAAATCCAACAGATTTTGCTAATTTCAATAACATCGACATTTTACATAACGATTTAGTGTGAAATTTGATAATAAATAATGGTCTTTGCAGACCCAACAGATTTTGCTAATTTCAGTAACATCGATATTTTACATAACGATTTGGTGCGAAATTTGATAATAAATAATGGTCTTTGCAGACCCAACGGTCCATATCCCAAAGATAATAAAAAATAGAAGCTTTTCCGAACAACATTTTTTATAAAAATAATAACATTTGGTTATGTTACTCAAGCATTAAAAATTGTGTATATTGTCAACCATGTTGGTTATTTTCATCCGTGAGAAATAATTGGTCAAAAATGGCATTTCTGATTGGCAGGAATTATCAACAAAAATTAAAGACCACTCATTATCACATATTAATTGTTGTTTTATTTATGATATATGGAAAAGAAAAAAGACTTTAAATAATGATAACGAAAAATTAATTAAATATGAAACTGACTTTTTGGACACAAGTTCTTGAGAGACTTTTTAACATAACTTTAATGTTAACGAAAAATGTTAGCATTTCGTGGGCATCGCGAAGACGTCACTGACAATGATAATTATAATGGTAACTTTTTATCCACCGTTCATTTGTTGGCTGAATATGATGATATATTAAATCATATAATTTCTTTACCACAAGGTTCTCATAAATATCTTTCAGCTCAGATTCAAAATGAAATAATAAGTACTTACATTGTGCACAAGATTAAAGAAAACGATTGTCGATGAAATTAAAGCGGCGCCGTTTTTTACGATTATTATGGATACCACTCAAGACATTAGTAAAATTGACCAACTTAGTCAAGCAATAAGATATATGCAACTGATGAAAATACTGTAGTGCAAAAAATTGTAATTAAAGAAAGCTTCCTCGGTTTTACTAAAGTTGATTATCAATCAGCTGAAGGTTTAACTGAAACTATTACAGTCATTGGAAAATTTTGGCCTAGATTTACATAAATGTCGAGGACAAGGCTATGATGGTGCTAATGTCATGAGTGGTGCATATTCAGGAGTACAAAAAAAGAGTTCAAAATATTGAAAAGACTGCCATATACATTCACTGTGCTGCTCACAATTTAAATCTGGTGATAAATGATGCAGTAAATGGAATTAAAGCATATATAATTTTTTTTTGGAACAAGTATTTTGAGATGGAATTTATTGTCAACTTTTAATGAAAATTCAAATATTAAATTAAAAAAGATTAAATCCAACTCGGTGGGCTGACCGAATTAAGTCGTTAACAGCTGTCAAGCTAAGTTATAAAGATATTGTAATGTGTCTTAATAAGATAATATTACCATCTTCAAAAAAAGATGAACGTGACGCAAAAAAGCATTTTAAATAACATTGAAAATTTTAATTTTATTTTAATTTGTGTTTGTTTAGAACAAATTTTTAATGAGTTAAATTTTATGTTCAAAATGTCCCAAAACATAAATGTTGATTTAATTGACATTTGTAGTTTAATTGAAAAAAACCTGCATTTTCTTAGTGAAACAAGAAATAATTTTGAAAAAAATAAAATTAGAAGAAATAAATATCGCAAATCAATGGGGGGGTTAACCCAGAGTTAAAAAAGAAAAGGCAACCTAAAGTTAAAGACATTATGATGAACTATGTACAGATCATCGGATTACAGATGAAGAGGATAATTTTAAAATAAATATATTTTATAGAGTAATAGATATACATACACAATGAAATAATAGATTTCAATCTCATTTACATATTGTAAACAAATTAAAATTTTTATTACCTAAAAATTTATGCAATTTAACACAACATGAAATCTTAGAAAAAGGTGACGAGTTACAAAAATTTTATAAAGATGACATATCTGAATCATTCGGCATGAATTATCTATTTTAAGAAATAACCGTTCAATTTGTGACACATTGAAAGATTTTAAAACAATTTTTGAATTTGCCGAATTTTTATTAATAGAAATTGCTACATTAGCCTCATCTTTTGATCAGACTCGCTGTCTTATTGTTATTTTTAACCCTTCCCGTCACTGTTGCTAGCGCTGAAAGGAGTTTCTCCAAATTAAAGATAATAAAAAATTATTTAAGAAACAGTATGACTCAAAATAGATTAGGTGATTTAGCAATACTTTCAATTGAGTCTGTAACGGCCGCGAATATGGATATATCAGATTTAATATCACATTTCGCACAAAAGAAAGCACGGAAAACAATATTTACCTAATTTACAAAATCTATGTTGGATTTATAGACAACTAATAAATATAATTAATTATTGCTATATTTTAATTGTATATGTAACATAAAATTTAATTTAAATAATAATAATTATGTAGACACACATATGCATAATCGTTAATTGTATATAAATTTTGTTGTTTGTTGTTTTGTTATTTATGTATTGTATTAATGTAATATTTTATAAAATAAAAGTTTATACTTAAATATTTATTCTACACCTATTTATTTTGTTTTAAGTTCACTGAAATTTTGCTATTGTTGAATTATGATGTCATCTAAAATATCCCAAAATCAAATGGCTTACAAAATGTTGAGTGGTATAGTTCATTTCACGAATGTTGGCGTTCAGGTCATCAATTTTAAATTTCTCAATTTATTCGCAGTGCCTTTGCTATAGGAGCTGTTGGCAATGCTGTCATAGCCCCATAACAACAGAAATTCATGTTTTCTGGGGCTACGAGAGCAGTGCTGATACTGCCGATAGCTCTATAGCAAAGGCACTGCGAATAAATTTAGAAATTTATAATTGATGACGTGAAATGAACTATAGCTATAGGCTATAGCTAAACTCCGTCATGACGTTAATAGAAATAAGGCAATAAAAAAGTTTTAAAGTACTGACAAAAATTATGTTATTTATTCACGACATGAGGGGGCCCTAAAACAATTTTCGCGGGGGGGGCCTAAAAATCAAAGTTACGCCACTGATTTTAAAATAAATTTGGCCAAACCTTTTAGAGACTAAACGGCAAATCCGTTTTTCAGATTAAAAATAATTTTCTTACTACAAAACTAATAGGTTGTAAAATCAATTAGTAGTATTATAAAATTCAAACCTCTTATCCACTAAAACTGAATTAAAAGTATCTCTCTAAAAAAGCGCAAATCCACTTCTTCTAATGTCTTTTAAGTTGACATACAAATCACCTGAATCTGCTTGTAACACCTCCAAAGGCTGTCCGTGAATATTGCAATATTCAAAATTTTCAACAAAATCTTCAGTTTCATAATAATCACCGTACCTGGCCATTTTACGAGCACCGTTGCCTAATGAGGTCACAGATGTCCTAAAACGGATATAAGGTAATGACCGCCAGTATTTTCAAATGTGATTACCACACTATCTCTTACTAAGAAAATAAACATTACTTATGAATTGATGAACGGATTGAGGACTTGATATGTCACTTATATTCGGTTTTACTATTAAATGTAAAAAATATATAACTTTTTTTGAGAGGGAACCAAATAACCTCATTTTATTTATGGGTGACTAAGGTATACTGATATGAGAAATAAATATTTCTATTTTATATTAATATTTTGGTCATCCAATATTGCACCAGAAAAAGTTATTTTGAAAACATTAGCAACAAACAATATCTCAGCACAGTGCGAAGGTAATTTTTTTAAAACGACTGCACCAGTATACCTTGTATCAATGAATACCCTTAACATAGTCTTCATATAGCTAATTTGAGCAACTGTATCAAAAGCCAAAAATATTTTCCTTGCTAATTAAACCATTATTAAATTCTTATGATAATGCCAGTATTATGTAATAAAATTAACTTACGAGAATTTCTTTTCATCAAATTGATAATTATCTTGATAATGTTCAACCCTCCAATTTAGTGGAGGGGAATCATTTAGGGCGTGGATTGCCCTGTTGCAACTCCTAGAAGCAAGAGGTGAGTATCTAGCACATGCAGTCAAATTAATGTATAAGACTTACGCTTTATCTGAATAAAAAAATCTTTGCAAATGCACCAGAGTTATCGAGATAAAGTTTCTCGATATTTCCAAATTTCGAAAATTCAAATTTCAATGTTCTCTAAAAAAAAAAAGAAGAGCTCTTATTTTATATCCTGCATTAAGTACATTAAGTACAAAAACAAATATATAATAAATGTAAAAACGTGGATTCTAAAATTCGCTTAATGACGGTAATTCTAACCAAAAACAAGAACTAAACGTCAAATCCGAGAATTTTTTGAGGTATCGGTAAGTTACCGGTAACATGCTCGATAACTTACCCGTAAGATAACAAAAATGGAAATATTACTGAGGTAATTTACCAAGCCAACATCCCCACATTAATGTACTTATGAAAATTACGTTTCACATTCTACCATTATTTTACCCTCAAAACAGCTTGACATTTAGGTAAACGATCTAATTGAAAAATTCGTCTGAAGGGTCTGTTCTTGTTCTTGTTCAGAGGTTATTGATGTAATTAAAAAATTAAAAATAATTTTGACTCGTCATTATATGGGATCTAAAATACATTATTCAGAACAGCTCAGCTAAACGAATATGGCCGAAAAGATATAATTTAGAAATTATTTCTTCAATAAAAAACAGAAAAAACTTTATTTCCTATTTTTATTTGTAGAGGACTTCCAGCCAGGTATATGGACAATTATTTATCCTATGTTTCGTCCGAGTTTTCAAACTTTTTCAAAGGTTAAAAGCTAAAAATAATGAAAATTATTTCTTCAATAAAAAACAGAAAAAACTTTATTTCCTATTTTTATTTTTAGAGGACTTCCAGCCAGGTATATGGACAATTATTTATCCTACGTTTCGTCCGAGTTTTCGGACTTTTTCAAAGGTTAAAAGCTAATATAAATTTTCTATTTTAATTTCATTATATGGGCTGGTTTTATTTTTTTTATTTGGTAGGTATGTGTTGTAGTTCGACGAGTTAGACACTACAACACATTATGTAAAAGTTGTTTTTTTCGTAACTTTACAAACAACTAAGATATTGACATGTGCCTAGAAGTAAAAAAATCAAACTTTTGTTTATAACTCGAAAACAAAAGATGATTGCAAATTTTATTTTCACCACTGAATTCGTCTCAAAAAAGAATGTGTCTTCCATTTTTCTGTATTTCTTACAGTTAACGAGTTACCCTATACGAAATTTTCCCACCCTGTACATAACATACGTCGCTCTAAAAAAAGAGGCAATTGGCAAAAAAAAGGATATGTCAAAAAGTTTTTTTCATTTAACTTTCTGTATAGTCCTTAAAGTTGAAAATAGGAATGGAAGCCAATTATGTGCCCCGGTTCGAGAAAAGGAAGGAATAATGAGATAGATATACAATACAATGTATTGGTTGCGGTAATAAAATTTAATCTAGACTCCTCCTCTCTTTGACAATTACTGATGAAATCACACAATGCTCTATGAAAAAGTCTGTGAGCGCTCCCCACTAAGTTGACCGTATATCTGTCTCATTATTCCATCCTTCACTCAGACCAGGGCGCACAATTGGTTTCCATACAGTTAAACAATTACTAATTGTTTAACATGCCATATTTCAGAACATTTGCAAGCGCACATAGTATTGTGACTGTATGTGATGAGATGATGTAAAGAGGCTGTAGTTGTAATGATGTAACATTTTTTGAGTGCTTTGGATATTAATTTTATATAGTTATAACTATTCCGAAACTTTAGGAAATTTACAAAGTTTAACATTACTAGTTGTACATAAGTTTGTTGTTTTCCCTTTAATAAAATTAATATTGAACACACAGTTACATATTTAATATAATATCCTATACTAATAGCAACTGAAGAGTGTAACTCGAAAACGGCACTTCGACTGTTATTAAGAATATTCTTTGTTAAACCATATTCTTAATAAGAGTGATGATGTCATCGGCAATTTTTTTAAATGGCACGGTATATATTTTTTTGTAAAATACAATAGACATTTTTTTCTCTTTCCAACAATATCAAACTCTAAAATTTTTGAGTTTTTGAGAATATAAAAAAAATATTAAGTTGACTTAAAAATTAAAAGTTTAAAATGAAGTATAAAATTTTTACAAACCACGTAACAAACAATTAAATTAAATCTTTTAATTTGTAGTCAAGTGAACACTGTTAAATATTGTTCAAAATTACGTCCATTTTTATGAATGCATAATTCACATCGTCTTATAACACCTTCCACAGCATTTAGCTTAATATCAGCAGAAATGCTGTTAATCGCTAGATTAATTCGGTCTTTGAATTCGTCGATATTGTTTGGTGGTGTTAGATAAACTTCATTTTTTATGAACCCCCAGAGAAAGAAGTCCAAAGGGGTAATATCAGGGAAGTCTGGAGGCCACTGAATGGGTCCCTTTGTGCCAATCCAAAGATCGTGAAATGCGTTATTTAAGGAATTTACATTTATTTGAGCATTGTTTTGTTTTATTTCAGGGGCTACTAGGCGGTGACATCAGCACCCTGTAATTTGTTTGTCAATTTAATAGTTTTTTTTTTATTTTCTCACAAATTGTCCCATGAAAAAAATAAATTTTGATATTGTTGGAAAGAGAAAAAAATTTCTATTGTATTTTACAAAAAAAATATACACCGTGCCATTTAAAAAAGTTGCCGATGACGTCATCACTCTTATTAAGAATACGGTTTAACAAATTTTTGTATCAGGTCAAGTAGGCAATGACGTCCCATTTAAGAATATATATACTTTATTAGGTGTCTGAATAAATATAAAGGAGTTATAAGCTGGGGCCTTTATAATCAAACAGACTGTATATACTTTTATATCAGTGACTACTAATATTAACTTTATGACTTAATTAGGTGAGTGTGTTAAGATCCTCTGGCAGCAGTTTCCTTTGTCAAATACTGAAAATCGGATCTTCTCCACAGTGGGACAGGTGCATAAGACGTGGTCTGCCTTCTCACAATTCTCCAGGCATAGACAGTACTCGGCGTTTTCCGCCAGCCCAAGTTTATGCAGATGAATGTTTAGTCGGCAGTTCCCAGTATATAGGCCTGTTAAGATTTTCAGGTTTACCCTATTTAACTTTAAAAGTTTCTTAGCTCTTGATTGCAAAAGGTATTTTATAAACGCCTTCAAATGAACTAACCCTGGTAACTCTTGCCAATACTGACGAAGTTTTCCTTTCAAGCCAGGTTAAGATAGCCATCTTGGAGGAATCAAATCAACAAGTAAAATTAAACCGAAATTGTAAAGTGTCCAAACGGCTTTCATTACCGAGATATTGGACATATGTATAACTTATGGTACCACCAGGACTAAATACCAACACATTTTGGTGTGGAAATGCGAAACTTTTTTAACAATAATTTTTCTGGTGGTTGGATTTGAAGACTTTATCGTTCACCCTCTCTCAATCTACTTGACTTATTTTTCTAGGGACATATTAAATAGCAGGTTCCTACCAAACCAGCTGACGAACATGATAAAATAGTAATGGCAAACAGCTGCGGTTTTAATAAATACAAACATTGTCGTAGCATCTTCATGCATCACTTATGCAACGTTTGTTGCGATTTTTATAAATTCTGTGATAAACTCCTAATAAAAGGAGTTACTTAATTTTTAAAATCAAAATTATTCATGTTAATTATTTCACCATAATCTTGGCAACAGACGAATCGGTCATGATTATATCAATTTATTTTTACTTGTTGACTCGATTCGATTTTCAGGCACCTTCTAGTTTATATTTTAAATAATTTTATATTTCCATTAACTACTTTATTTTCTTTTCTGTTCTAATTTAACCTACCTGCAGTTAAAGCTTAATATTTAACATTTCTTTTTTTCACGTTTTCTATGTGCATTTAACTCATATCTACGCTTCTTGTCAAATGGATAAATTGCTAAAATATCTACACATTTTATTATTATTTTTTTTAATGTATATTAACACACTCAATATAATCTTGTTGCTAGTCCTCCAACGGATAGTTTAAGCCCAGCATAAGGAGAGCTGTGGTTTCAAGCACCCACATTCCTCAATATTGCATGGGATGTTAACTTTTTTTTTTTTTGTCAAATAATTGAAGTAAAATTTCTGATAATTAAATCGATAATTGTTAATGTAAAGCAGTTATTCTTACTCTCTCAATGTCCTCATCGAATCCAGTAACATATAGACAAAAACTTCTGAAAAAAATTATAGTATTCAAAATTTGTACCCAGATTAACTGATTAGTTTTAGTTATTTAATGTTCAAATTGAGGTTAGTATCATATTATTTGGTCATAAGATATACAAAAGCAATAGTAAAGCTACAATGGAAAGATTTCTAGTCACACTAGCCTTAGCGAGCTCTAGCCGAACTGGTAAATTCTTCATGAAAGGTAATTTTTTACTGAATTTCAGTAAAACAATTAATCATTACTATGTAAAGCCACAATTAAATTGTATAATATAAAGCAGAGAACAGAACTACACATGGCACGGCACAATTTTTGCAGTTGCTACTAACTCTGGTGGTGTCTCAAACACCTGGACATCATCATCACTGTCCATTTTAAATATTTTTTAATACTTTTTCTGCACTTCGCTTTAACACTTGTATTAAAACGAAATAAACACTGAATCTATTATCACAATAATAAATAAACTGCCTTGCTTTTTAATTATTTTTTTTTTTTGTTCAAGAGAACTCGAACACTAGGTATTCGTGTTACATACCTACCTACAAATATTAAAATATTAGTGTCTATTCCCTGGGCATACCTAACCCGGTAGTTCGGTTTATTATTAAATTATGAATGTTAGATGATATTCTTCTGATCACTAGTACATACATATTAACTTAGGTTAAGTATTCTGTTAAGGGATTAACAAAACAGGAAAACTACAAAATTTTATGATATGATCTACCAAATTTCTCTCGAGAAGGTCAAGATTAAAGAATGTTTATTGTAGTGCAGACTTAGAAATATTTGCTAATTATGTTGCCACAAAAATTAGAAAGGAACATTTAATTAAAACAATTACTAGCTACTGTACCGAGTTTAGCTATAAAACTAATGGGAAGATAGTTAGGCTTGTAGTTTTTACATTTATTTGCCAGATAATTTTTGACATTTTAATTCCTAAAATAAACATTATGGTTACCTGATATAATTTATAACTAAAACCCAGTACCTTAAGAAACACCAAAAGCTGATTGATTATAAAAAAAATACTTTTCTCTACTTTATACATTCTTAAGCACCAAACAAGTGATAATTAAAAAAAAATTACCTTTGTGGCCTAACGTTCATTGCAATCAAACCAGAAGAACGACACACATAACAGGAACGAACAACTGGAAACTAGAATCAGGCTAGAATTACTAGAAAATGAAATACAACAAATGATATGGATAATGATAATGTGCACAGAACAGAAAAAAGAATAATGTGGTTTAAACCGATCAACTCAAAAGTTTGAAGATACTCACAAGATAACGACAGATAATCTGTTGGATCAAATGTAAGGTAAAAAAAACGCTAAGTTAGGTATGTTCGCTAGTTGTCCTAATATTTGTGTTCTTTTTACCACGAATCTCAGTTAATCTAAGTAGTTTTACGATTACGGATGGTACATGAAATACAATCGTTCTTTTATTTATGCAGTGTAACCGTAAAACAACTTAGATTAGCTGAGATTGGTGAGAGAAACTATTAAAAAGAACACTGTTTGTTTCATGCTCACTGGTAGAACATAATATTTGGAGTAGATATTTTAACTCGCATTTTATTCAAATCTAAAACTTAATATACATTTCTACCTACCTAGGCGAGTAGATCAACATACAGCACTTAAAAAATAGTGCTAGATCAACGTCTTACGTTCATTTTAGAGTAAAGAATAAACAAAATAACCACTTAACTTTGTGTTGTCAGAAGTTTAAAAAATATATACCCTAATAGAATAATAATATAATGGAAGTTTATTTGCTTACATATATTTGTTATAAAACATATTTTTTCTGTAATGAAGAAGAAACAATCTGCTGTCATTTTAATTATAATCAAGGATTTTATTAATCCTTGATTATAAATACATGCTTCGATCATAATGATCGAAGAATACATGGAAATAGGTTATGTTTATTGTTACTCAAAAGTCAAAAGATATGTTCATTAGTCTCAACAGTAATAACATAAAAATTCTGTTCATTTGCCTCGGAGCAGAAAATCTGATTTTGTTCATTCTGCTGTGCCAAGGACTATAGTCCTTGCTGCTGTGCATCCGTAAAACGAAGAGGACGTGCAATAAAATCAGAACACAGCATTGTTTTCTTATGCTGTGATCAGAGTATTAAACATAACCTCACTCTATGATACCTAACCTATACCCACAGACATATATTTAGTTCTGTGCAGAGAGGTTCTCTGTGGTTCTGTGCCTACATCACGCTCTTGACTTTTCTGTTCTGTGCTCTCGACTATTTAAGACATTAAAAATGTCTCAAAATATCAAGATATTTTAAATGAGAATATGACACCTGCAATCTGAAGGTAGAGAAAATTTGTAAAAAAAAACAAAAGAAAATACTTAACATTTCTATTTTATAAAAATGCATCGTCTATTGGTGGCGTGTGCGACATTTCACAGTTACCAGACCTTAGGAAAACAAAACGATATCTGTTCAGGTTTTATGGTGATTGATATACATTTGTCCGTAGAATCATTAAATTTGCCATTTTTAAAAATATCTGTTTTTATTATACAAAATGGGAACCTCAAAATATTTGCATCTTTGTGAGTATTGTACACAATTTAAAAACGAAAATATAACCAATTTATTAAAATAAATATCACTAAATATTCCTCCGGAGTGGATGGATTGAAACCTTTGATGTGAAGATAACACTGACGTAGTTTTCCACGGAATACCAAAACACTATATACTGCACTCGACGCGCGTTTCGCCAACCAAGTTGACATCATCTGGAGATGATTAAAACTAAACTTATGCTAACAATCTACCGTATTTCTACCTAAACTATTGTCACTACCGTGAACCCACTAACCAATAAAGCGGGCTAGGCCCTCTGTCACTATTCATACTATTTTTACACTTTATGATTTCCAAGCTTTTAAATGCATCCAGCTGTTTAGTATTTGTTACATTCCTAGTTAATCTTAAATTGCTAATATCTATTTTATGGTTGTTCTCAAAGGCATGTTGGGCAACACTAGACTATCTGTTCTACCATATTTGAGATGGGCAATATGCTCTTCAAATCTAGTTTGAATTGATTGTCTAGTCTGTCCAACATATTTTTGATTACATTCCTTACAAACAGAGCTGTCAAGTACTTCAATTAAAAGAATTGAAATAGTAATTTAATTATTTTTAAGTAATTAAATTATTTTAATTCAATTACTTTTTTGGACGCCTTAAAATAATTGGTATTTGAATTACTTTTGTAAAAGTAATTGGAGGTAATTGTTTTATTGTTTTTGGTAATTGAAGTACTGAACAAATAATTCAATTCCTTTTGGGTAATTCAATTCCTTTCAGATACTTTAATTACTTTAAAATAATTGAAATTGTATCGAAAATATTCCGAGAAAAATCGCAACGCACTCGGCTTTAATAACTTGTCTGAGCTTGTCGGTTGACAGCATTTTCGTTTTCTTTCAGTTATCCAGTGCACTACACAGTATACAGTAGCTGTGATTGCAAGAAAACCATGTTTTTAATTATTTGTGTCCTTGTGTTTTTAATTCTTAAAAAGTTGCCTGGCAAGGCAAGTAAATATTAAATAACAAATTTGTTCTTTACTATTTTTTAAATATTAATATATGTTATATATCTCCGACATTGGCAATATCTATTATTTTACCTATTTGATTTAATCAAATACCTATTAATATTAGTTACACTCAGAGCTGTCAAAAGCACTAAGTGAAAGTATTTGAAATACCAAATACCAAATACTGCATAACAGTATTTGCAATTTCAAGTACCGAGTAATCGTGCCTACAAATGTATTTCAAATAACAAATACTTTTTGAAAGTAATTGAAAATGCAAATAAAGTACTTCAAATACCATCCAAAATATTTCAAATACTGTAAAGTAATTGAAGTATTTGAAGCCCTTTCTAGAAATATTTGAAATACCACCTGCTGGAAGTAATTGAAATACTTAAAGTATTTGAAATAGTGGAAGTAATTGAAATACCTTCTACAAGTATTTCAAATATTTATTCAAGACATTATTATTATTAATAATAATTATTATTATTATTATTATGTATCACATTTACTAATAATTGTGGACAACCTGGAAACAGGACAATGACAAATTGGATCAACCGGATCAACCAGCCACTAACTTTTGTTAGAAGTGTACTTATACGATTTTTTCACAGAATGCATTAGCAGTTTTTTTTATTAAAAAACTGACAGCTAAATCTAATTATTGAAACGTTTATAAAAAAATAGCTTAAATAATTTTTTACATGCATTTAAAATATGCCCTATAAATATAAGTACATTTAGGGCCCCTCTATCAATAAATAGTAGCAGTTCATCGAATTTGTTGGTTTTCTTTTTCCATACATTGTATATAAAGGGTGTGTTGGGACTTGAGATGAAGAAATAAATAATGAAATCGCTACAAGTATATTTAAATATGTAACTAAATAAATTAACAAGTACAAAAAATAGGAGCAACACAGAGTAGAGATAAACTAATTGGTAACTGTAGAAAAATAGTATTACATTAATTTTTATATTACATTTCATTATTCTATAGTATTCTGTCTGAATTCGCTTTAATTAAAACTAAATTTTCAAAATTCTTATCGGATAGAGCGTGTCTTCTAGGTGCATTGATGATTTCGGCAAAAAGAAAATAATCGCTCAACGGGTGCCGAGGACGGTAAACATGTGTTGTAGCGAAAAAAATAATTTTTTAATTATGGAGTAATTATTTAACACGTGCAATTGAGTTCCAGGATCGGTCAAATATTGAAGTATTTCCAGTTCAGTTCTCTTCTTGAAATTATTTGCCAACGATGAATTGGAACTGCTGAATTCTTCATCACCAAATTCAAAAAAATCTTCTTCACTTCGGATTATTAACACTTTCAACTTTATAATCAGTATTATAGTTCTGTGCAGTTTCAAGCACTAATTTTCGAATTGATTCGCCCAAATCATCATTTGAAAATTGTTTGAAGTTATTTATATATAACACTACACAATGGCACTAGGCACTTAACTATGATATATCATACATAAATACTCTGATGTTTTAGTTTAAGCTTTAAGCTGCTATTGGAATCACCTCGTATCCCCACCCCCACTTCATGCAAGTTGGTTCTTGTCTAAATAAAATAACAAAATTTAAAATCACTTAGAAAACAAATATGTATTTGAACGAAATAAATTATGTAGGTATTTCAAATAATCGATTTTCAGTAATTGAAATATTCGTAAAAGCGCTTCAAATACTTTTGAGTATTTGAAATACTTCTGCAGTATTTCAAATACATTCCAGTAATTGAAATATCTCCAAAGTATTTCAAATACTGAAAAAAGTTAAAATCAAATATCAAATCCAAATATTATGAAAAAGTATTTGAAGTACCAAATACTTTGAGACCATCCCAAAATGTAATTGAAATAAAGTATTTGAAATACTTAAAAGTAATTGAAATACTTTCTAAAGCACTTTTATTTCAAATACTGACAGCTCTGGTTACACTGACAAAATTTTTTAATAATGATTGTAGAAACAATTTTTGCACAGAAATGCGTTTCACGTTGAACTCAAATATCGAATAAAAAATGTCTCTATGTATGTCTGTGTGTAGAGCATTTCTTGTCAACACAATAATTTCTTATAGACTTGAAAATTTTATTTTAAATTTAGTACCTATATATGTAAAATAGCTTGGTAGAATATTACCTACATACGTGTTTGAATAACCTAATAATTATTTAAAAATACATGCACATTGTGCCTCTTTTTTTGGTAGGTATTTGAATTTCTTTTATTTTCAGTCGATATTTCAATTATTTTTGGTAATTCAATTACATTCAAAGTAATTCAATTAAATAGAGTAATTGAAGTATAAGGTAAAGTAATTGAATTCCTTTACTTGAAAAAAAATATATTATTTTCGACGAGTAATTGATACTTGAAGTACTGTGTAAAATGAGGAGTAATTGGTAATGGAAATATTTTCTACTTTGATTGATAATTGGTAATTGGTACTTCAATTACTTTTAATGGATAATCGTGACAGCTCTGCTTACAAGCATATGGACCTTACAAAAAGCTTACCATTAGGTATCTTCCTGATTTCTAAAGGTTTTGTCAGCGAAGCTTGCAGAAATCAAATCTCGACAAATATTGTCACTAAAGTAAAATAAATAGAAAGTCAAAATCTACAGACAGAAAAATTATCAAAGGGTTGCATGATAAAGACTGTTTTTATTTAAAAGCTGATAAGGGCAATAAGGTTGTCATTTTAGATAAAGGTAACTATTATGAAAAGGTAGACAATCTGATTAGTAATGGTCCTTATAAAAAACTTTCTAGAAATCCATTACCAAAAACCTTAACAGCATAGAATATTTCTTAAATATTTTATAATGGTTTTAAATATTGATGAAAATATTTTGAAAGTTATAAAAACATTTTGAAAATATTCAATGGAAATATTTTATATTCATCTTCGTAGGTACATTTTCAAAATATTTTAAATTGTTTATAAAATATTAGTAAAATATTAAAGTATATAATTATATTGTACTTACCCCCTTAAGAGGTTGTAGCTCCCTTAGGAACTGATTTAAGATAAATCTTTATATCAACTCAACGAATTATTTAAGAAATATTCAAGTACTTAAATATAGATATATTCAAAATATATCAAAAATATTTCATATCCCATAATTAAGTCCCTTCCTTCAAGGGGTGATAGAACTAGAAAACATAAGTTGAGTTTTGTATATAAACATATGCTATAAATCAGTGTATAAGAAAGTAACAATTTGCCAATAAATTTGAAATGTTTTAAGTTGCAAAAATTAAATTTGGACCATTTATTAATTTCATAATTAATGTTATATATTTTGTCAAGTTTTTATCTAAATATCAAGATTTGTTGAGGCAGTTACAGGATGGATGAGGGTGAAGTTTCGCTATAATTGTTTTGTCTTCTTTTACTTTTAAAACGTAAAAGGCACCAGTGTTCAAAACTTCATAAAAAAAGTGTTCTTACACATTCACATTGTATTCACTTTCTTTTGTCAGCATCACAATAGGGGCGACAGTAACTACGTTCGTCTTCGAGCTGGTCTTTAAGAAGTGGTGGAGTTGTGTAGCAACCTCAGCTGTTCTGGGGAGAATTCTAAACTATATAGGCATCAGAACTATTTATGGAACGTATATAAATTCTCTTAAAGAAGTTATTTTCCGATGTCAGATAGCCAAAAAAAAGGCCAAATATAGTGATAAACAAAAGACATTTATTTTGAGGTTTATGAAACTAATATCATGTGATATCTTTTTCATGTAATAAAAACAATTTACACATACTTTTTGCACTGCTAATAGGGAACTTGCCTATAAAAAATAATACTAAAAAAACATAGCGTAACGTTGTAATAAAACGTGTACTTCACAAAAAAATAAGTTTTCTAATTCCACGCGATCAGTATAAAGGATCTAAACAGCGATAAAATTGAAGTGGCCCGAAACGAGCTACTATTGACTGTGACGTCACACCATACCATATTCGGTAGTCGTTGCGCCGGGAAGCAATACAATCAGATGTTTACCAGTGTTATAAGACTGTGGTTGATTTGTTAGTGACTGTTCTGATATAAATATATAATTGTGTTTTATAGTACCGCTTATTGTAGTTGTACAGGTATTTTAAAATGACTGATCAAAGTTTTTCAAAGGGCCAATCTGATAATTTGCCTAAAGTGGATATGTTTATGGTGGCATCTTTTATACAAAATAGTGAAAGTTTTTCCCTTGGAGAGGTCCGCGGGGTCAAGGCAGAGAAGTATGTATTTTTTTTAGCTTTTAGTAATAATTTATAAACATAAAATAATTATGACTTGATCACGGAATAAAAAGAAATAACTACAAAATGCTTAGTCGCAACTAAGCATTTTTAGCAGACTTAGTCTTATGTTTGAAAGAATTTAGGGTAATTCTTTACAACAGCCACTTCTATATTTTTCGTGTTTTTTTTTGTACACACGCGTAAAGTGTCTCTATAGAAGACATTTGCTGCAAAGGAAATGTTGCGCAAATGTATAATTACCTATCGTAGGTATTTTCGTCCTATGTTTTGGGGCAAGGAAAATAAGTGATTGTGTCGTGTTATCATTCACATAATAGATAAATGTAAGATTTGAATAGAATAAATTAAAGGGCAAGGGAAAGGTATTTGCAATATACTGTATATACTAGAGGTAAACATTTTATTCTTCGCAGACAGTAGTGTTATTGAACTTTTATATAATTGTTGCACATTCTGTAGGATACTCTTCGCAGTTTTTTGAAAAGAATCTTGTGTTTGTCTTATAAACTTCATTCTTACAATGCCTAATGTATTGACTACATATTTAATTTTCTCTCCCGATGGTGCCGACTGTATTGGCGAAACGCGTGGCAGTATATTTTATAGTATAAACTAAGATTCATTCTTACAATACCTAATATATTGATCACATATTTAATTTTCATTTTTTTTTCATCTCCCGATGATGCTGACTGCGTAGGCGAAATTTGTGGTAGTATATTTTACAGCATTTTAGTGTCTTTAGAAAATTACTTCAATTTTAGTAGCACATTGAAAATTGCAACCCTCTGTAGATTCATGTTTTTAAATAAAATGTCCTATAACTTTTTTATTTACTATTTGATTTTTTTCAAAAACAATGGATTTCTTCCTCTAGCTAACACTAACTTATAGCCCAAATTTCAATTCGAACGGACTTTTTTTTCTTTAGTTATCGTGCTTACAAGAAACGTGACGGACAGACAGACGGACGGACAGATGAACAGACGGACACTTTGAAAGTTGTTCAGAATTCGATGACGAACGAAATGATTTTTGCTCTGCGAGCGATATTAACGATTTTAGAAATGTCCCGATCAAATGCAATATACTCTTCGTAATCGTATTTGCGAAGAGTATAATAATAAATAGCTGTTTACTTTCGCACCAGGAAATTACCTTTACTTAGTATCACTAAATTACATTATATCTACTAATCTTATTTTCTAACATTGTATACACATTCTTTCTTTAATCCTACCCTAATTAAAATTCAATAATTCGGAATTCGGAATATTTTATTGCCCGCCTGCGAAAAGCTAGTAGATAGACATATAGTATTTAATAATGTACTTACATTAAAATGATCTTCACACACATGTAGAGACCTACTGCTCTGTGAAATGTCTTTTTCATTTCTTCTACACACTTTTAGCCATTTTGATCGACGAATCTTATCTTCTGGCAACATTATAAATATTTTATCTGCCACTTTTACTGTAGTATTCTTACACAACGGTACAATGCAATATTTAAAAGGAGTTTTTGTTTCCATTTTAAGTACCTATACACTTAAAATTTATGGCGATGCTGGTATTTTTACGGCTGAAATCAAGCAGTCGAGTGCTGGGATCTCCGTCGTGGTATGGTGTGATGTCACGACTACTCACGCGCTTTTGAACCTGTTTGAAACGGTTCGCTCGCGCGCGAAACTTTAATAATTCATAACAAATTTATTATTGGGAATTAAGGCATCATATTTTGCATATCTTATTTTTTAGTATTGTAGAACATTTTTATGAAGTAAAAAAAAATGTGCAAGTTCCCTATTGTACGATTTTGTGTTACTTATAAATATCTCATCAATTATTTAATTTTTAGGAACAATAAAACCTCTGTTCGCAACTTCTAATAGAGGTCAATGAAAATTTTCATAAGTACTCTCATTTATGCAAGTTATATTAGTTTTATAAACCTCTACCCAGGTAGCAAGGGTACGTCATAATGACGTCAAAATCTGGTGATTACTGGTCATAAGACGTCAGTGAACCAAAAAGCGACGACATAGTGACGTCTTATAAATGACGTTAAAATGACGCGCTGCATATCACGTTATATAACACGTCATATTGACGTCTTTTTTCGGTGCTATTATTATATATCAAAGTCATATACAATATGGAAGGAAGTGGCATTTTCGCAAGTGACATATTGCCATCATTACAAGATTACCTGTATTTTTTTAACAGTTTCCAAAGAGAATAATCAAAGGCATGCAAAAATATTGTTTTTAGTTAGTTTTTGCGTAAAAGCAAAACATTTGCTTATATAATTTTTGCACAAACATTTCATTACTTCTAGGAACATTTTTAATATTTGCACGTCACAGCCATTCGTCATATAATTTTTGTGATATAAATTTCGTACCCTGTATCCCATCGAATTCAAAAGTACCGCTATATAACCAGACATGAGCGCAACTACGTTCGAAGTTCTGAACAACGTGATTAATATTAACCAATCGGTGTAGGTACAGGTTATGCGCGCGCAGTCCATCTTACCACAGACCAGTGTGAATTCCCAGGCGTTTACGACATTTTGTGTTGTGTTTACTCTGGCCTATTAGTGAAATATCTGGCAAATGTGTTGTTTTGACGTTTAACGAAAATTCTGTAGCAATACCTATTATTCACAGTTTAGTATATGATAGTAAAATAGAATAAACATTTATTTTTTTGAATATGTAGTATGTTATATAAACATAAATTTTATGTAGTAATATATTTTTTCAATATATGTATAAACTAAATACTAATAGTTTTATCTGTATTACTGAAAACCTGGGAGGGGGGGTACCAAATATAACCTGAAAAAGACGTCAAAATAACGTCTAACAAATGACGTGAAATTAACGTCAAGTAATCAACGTCATCGGTCCAAGACATTAGGAGGACATTTTCACGTCATATTTACGTCATTCAACTAGTCATTTCTCGTCACTCGGTGACCATTTTTTCACGTCATTTTCACGTGCTCTTGCTACCTGGGTAAGTAACGTCCCTTGTAAACCATATCGTTAAACTTTTTTTTGGCCATCTGACATTCGAAAATAACGTCTTGAAGAGATTTTATATACGTTTACATAAATAGTTCTTATGCCGATCTATTTTAGAATTATCCAGAACGTTTGTAACCTTGCATGCTTACTGGGGTCCCAATTGTGATTCATGTAACTTGCCTGGCCCAGGCCTTGAAATCTGTATTAATACCTTGAACACTGTACAGGATTCATGACATTTTTAGATACTCGAGGTACGTATTTTAATTGTTCCAAATAATTGTTATTGTCTCTTGACTCATGTGCCGGCCCTGCAAGCACGGAAATTGTCCGGTTTCTATTCATCAGGTATAGCAAATAATAGCTGTAATGAAGTAAAGTAGAGCTGTGTATAGGAAACCAAGCTTTGTCTGTATTAGTATAGTAATGTAATGTAAGTTGCCATATCGATGATGTGGAAGAACTGGATACGATTTGACCTGACTTGACAATTTTTATTCATTTTTGTAATTTTTGAAGAATATACACAACTGCATTTTAGATAAATTGATGTCAATCAGATTATTTGAACAATTCTAGAGGTCCTAATTTATCAAGTTGGTTTATCTAAAGGGTGATCAACGATTTCCTGGCTTGATTTTTGAACCGGGAAAAAAATTAAATACGGAGGTCACAATTTTTTTTCCAGGGAGTCTAAATATAAATAAACACCATCACACCACCGCAGAAATTAGACAACTCTCGGAATCCAAAGCTGAAGTCGCATGGGCGAGGGTTACTGTAATGAAAAAACGCGGACACACCAATCATTCCAACCGACATTACCAGTGCAGGGACTCGAACCGGCAGTTACGATAGAAGAATTATCTAGTCACACTTGCCATCGCGCGCTCTAGCCAGTTACTCCACCGAGCCTGTTAAACGATGGAAACAGAAAGACAATTGAACATCAACTAAAGCAGATATGAACAAAAGACAGTTTTTTCTCAAAAAACTAGTTGTCTGTATAGGTGTCTTAAGCTTTACTTTTTGTATTTGACTTTCAATTGTTTTTTTGGTTACACATTCAGTTTTCTCGAAAAAAAATCTATAATCCGAGTGTTAGAATTTTGTCCATAGTAATAAATAGAGCGCGTACTTCGGATGACATTTGCGAAAGTTTATTGAGATGTTTACGTTTCTCAACAGATAAAAAAGAGTCCCTGACCATGGAGACAGATGAGAGATAATTTCTGTCGAAATATCAAAATCATTAATTAGTGATAATAACCACATTTAACTAGTTGGACCAAAAATTCTCAAAGATATTCAAAACTATTAGTTATTTTATAAACATATGCCCTATCGACTGGTACGAAACTGCCTTGTATCTCAATTTATACGTACATACATATAATTATCTTTCAACATGGATCCTTTTTTATCTGTTGAGAAACGTACACATCTCAATAAACGTTTTCAAATATCATCCGAGATACGCGTCTAGTAATAAATGAGAAAATTAAAATGATCAATTTGAGATATACACAGAATAAACACTTAAAATTTGATTGTGTAATTTTTACTCATTAGTAACTATTTTTTCTTTATTTGCCTACCTATAATTCTACACATTAGGATTTTATTTTAAATTCAATTTTAAATTTCAAAAAGGTGTAACTTTAATAAACAAGCAATACTTTTTTATGAATTTTTAAGTCTGTCGATATATTTTCCACCTGATTCAGAATAAGAAAAATGTTTTGCAAATATTTTACAAATTGTCTAAAAAAAATAATCCGGGAAGGCACACATTATTTTTCGCAAATTTCAATAGCAATCTTTTTCTCTGCAAAATTTCTTCATTAGTTTTGCTATTTATGACTTAAAGTATCGCTTGGGTCCCATGCTCTAAAGGGCCCCATTCACATTGAGATCTGTATCGATACATGTATCGATACAAATCTCATTGCGATGTGTATCTAGTATCAAGTACCACATACACACTGAGACGGAATCATGATATACACACTGAAACGGAATCATGAGACTCCATTTCAATTTCAAAGGCGAAACCGAAATGTTAACTCAACCAGTGATGGTGGCAGTTGCAGTAGCACTATAGGTAACTTCAAAGGAAAAAAAGGCGTAGAAAGAGAATATGGACCAAGCAACCCTGGTGGAAATAGTTTCTGCCAATAATCTAATTTAGTCTTGCAGTGTTCTGAAAAACAATTCCAGAAGAATGAGTAAGTCTAAAAAATTCTGAAACATTCTGAAAAAGTATGAAAAGATCTATGTAAAACTTACTAATCATTTTAAAGACTGCATTTTTACAAGTTTTTGGACTCTTCTAGAATACTTTTTCAGAATTAATCAGATCTTTCATGAAAATTTAGCTAAAGTAAAAGTAAGACTTTTTCAGAGTTAATCAGTAAAATTTAAAACATTTCAGATTTTCGAAAAATTATTTACTGTAGGTTTTATCATATTTATTACTTCTCGTAAGGAATATAAAAAACTTGATAGGAGGAGGGTTATTAGTAAAAAAAATATTAATGTTTATATTCTATACATTTTTAAATTTTATTTACAGATTTTTTTTAATATAATTAATTATATACGGTTAAAATATACGAACTGTTTTTATTAAATAATTACAAGGCGATAATTATTATTATTATAATATATATAATACAAAGAAATACTTACAAATAAATATATAATACAAAATATTTCAAAAACATTTAGGAAATACTTAATATAATACATATTGTTTTTGACGAACATTAAACGTATTGGGCAAAATTAACTTACCATGAAGTGGAGGGCTGGTTCGTTTAACATGAATTATTGCTACGGCTACTTCGGTCAGTTTCGAATATTTTCCTGCGACGGAATGGAGAAAGAGGTGCCTGGCACTGATACTATTGTTCATCCGTAATATTTATTATGTTTTGTGCAAACTAATGGTTTTACGTTGTCAGGTAGCACGCACGACGTGATTGACCCAAGTTCTGGTAAAGACTGTCAAATTTATCTGTTCTGTCCGGATTCGGGAGGTAAAGTTTTGGAGGGAAATGATGGGATTGGTGGATTTGGGAATTAAGTTACCAATTGCCCAGTACTTGCGCGATGACAACAAAAATAAAAAGTAATATATTTAAATTTAGCCGCGTATTATTGCAACTTATTCTGGCAAACAAAAAGAACAAATTATGTGAACAAACACCTGAATAGCGAGCAGCGAACACATATAATTCAAATTATTTCAAAAACATTTAAGGAATACACTTAATAAAATGTTATATAATACAAGTGATTTTAAGAAATATTAACGAAATACTTTTAAGATAAATATAATATAAACTATTTCGAGAATATTTAATTAATACTAATAATAAATATATATAGTACAAAATATTTCAAAAACATTTAAGAAATACACGTAATAAAACATACAATATTAATACACAATTTCTAAAACCATAAGTCTATCGCGTCTAGCACAGACTACACAGAGGTTCTCTGTGGCGTCTAGTCAGTCATAATCAGGGGTTCTGATTGGCCATCCTAAATCGAATGATGCATTGTTGCGCATGCCATCACCCCACTTTCAGTTTCACTTCTACGTTCCACGTATGATGCCAACCCAACTTTATCTATGATGACAACAGCTAATGTAGAAGAGGTGACTTTTGTGTTCGTTTATAAAATAATAGTGTAGTGTTGATTGTTAGGATTATATCGATATAAACAAAAGCACGTATGTCCAATCGAAAATATTGTAAAAAGTACAGATATATCCGGAGTTATGTAAACATTAATAATAATGCATGCACACTTGTTTTACCAGCAACGGCTTTGGCGGTGCAAGATTTGGAATTTTTGGAAATGAAATGAATGCTGCTACTAATGATAGAAATCAAGAATGCTCTGTGCATCATGATCCAAGCGATCCAACTTTATCTGAAATACTTTGTATTATATATATTATAATAATAATAATTATCGTCTTGTAATTATTTAATAAAAACAGTTTGTATATTTTAACCGTATATAATTAATTATCAAAAAAAATCTGTAAATAAAATTTAAAAATGTATAGAATATAAACATTAATATTTTTTTACTAATAACCCTCCTCCTATCAAGTTTTTATATTCCTTACGAGATGTAATAAATATGATAAAACCTACAGTAAATAATTTTTCGAAAATCTGAAATGTTTTAAATTTTACTGATTAACTCTGAAAAAAGTCTTACTTTTACTTTAGCTAAATTTTCATGAAAGATCTGATTAATTCTGAAAAAAGTATTCTAGAAGAGTCCAAAAACTTGTAAAAATGCAGTCTTTAAAATGATTAGTAAGTTTTACATAGATCTTTTCATACTTTTTCAGAATGTTTCAGAATTTTTTAGACTTACTCATTCTTCTGGAATTGTTTTTCAGAACACTGCAAGACTAAATTAGATTATTGGCAGAAACTATTTCCACCAGGGTAGCGTGCAAATTGGACGATGAAAGGTTACCGTCTACTAGTCAGTAATTAATTAAAGAGACCATACGAGTACTATACTTTCCTCTTTTGAAATTTTTGGTATGACGGCCCGATACGGAAGGAGGGAACATTTTTTTTTAATCGAATGGTTTCCGATATTTGTCAGCATAGGTAATTATTATATACACTCCACATACCCCAAGTACGCTGGCAGATAAAACGTCCGGTCGGCGCGGTAACCGGAAATTGAAAAAAAAATTTTTAGTTACCAGACTAAATCTAGCGCAAAATGTTTATGTTGGTGTGTACAGTACTGTACTATAGTGGCGGACATTTCTATATATCTGTTTTTGAGCAATTTGCCATCAAAGTGGCGAAAAATGGATCAAAATTTGAAATGTGATAAAAAATAGTTACAATTAAAAAAACCGCCTGCCCAGCCAGCTTATGGTTCACAAGGCACGAAAAAAACCCAAACCTTGGCTGGCAGATATTTTTGCCAAATTTACCCCCCCCCCGAGTCACCCCTTTTCAGTTTTTCGTGTCTACTTTTTTCCTATAAATATTAAAATATATGATGTGGCCAGCACATAATTTTCTTATATCAGTATATTATATCATTCTGATCTAAAAAAATCATTCTGTTTAATCCTTCACGTACCCTAATTAAATTTTAAAGACGTACCTTGAAATGTTCCAAAAAAAATTTCTAATAATTAATTTATCAGCGTCCTTCGATACTGTCAATAATAATTCATGTCATATATTTTAATAATAATTTCTTCTTATTGACATTGAAATTTTTGTACTAAATTAGATATTTCAATTGTCAAACTGCCAGATTTATCCTAACCACATTTTATGACCTGTCAATTTTGCTCATCACCGAAATTTTCATTGTCTTTGGTCTTTAGAACAAGTGTACCAAGTTTAAAAGCTTTATCTCAAAAACTGTGGTTGCTATCGCGATACTACACTATTTTAGAAATGAACAGTTATTTCTTGAGGTCATATCTAAGAGTTATTTTGTGGCTGACATTCATAAATCTAACGAAAGTTAATATTCTTCACACAAGAATTCGCAAAAGAAGTTTTAACTCTCAAAAAACTTCTTTAACAATACTTGTAGCAGTAATATGTTAACTGGGTAATAAACTAAAAGATGTGTGAATAAATACTGCAATAGACAGTGGGAAAACGCGGCATTTTGGCATTTTGCACCCCAATATCTCGTAAAGTATAGCCGTGCGGGAATTTTTGACTCGAAATTCGTATTGAACATGTAAAAATGGGTATGTTACGAAAAATTAAAAATCGGACGTTCTCTAATATAATATTACCAAATGTATTTATATTTTCAAAATAAGATCTATGTGAATTTTTGTTTCTATCATCTTCAGTAAGATTTGCTTTTGATGGGGGGCCATTGCACCCATTGCCCCTCTTGAATCCTCGCTTCCCATGATTGCAAGTTTGTTCTGTTACGCCCCTGGAGCCACCTGGGACTTTTAAAATAAATGATTTAATTATTATTAGTCAATTCAACAAATAGTAATTCTAGACACTTGTCGTTGCCAATAATAAACTAGCTGAAATAAATCCAAGCTCGAAATAAACAATCACACATTGCGCGACGTTCTGACTGACATTTACTTACATACGTAGTGTTACACAACTCAAAAATTTGATTAAACCTAGTATTATAATATTTTTATTTTCTTTCACATTTGCACTCACATGTTGCTCGATCTACTCTACTATTGTAGAAGTTTAATATTTTATACCTATACGTAGCATTATATACTTTAGGTATAATAATAATGTTATTATTAATATGCAAATGCAATAAACGCAAATGACTAATCGTATCTATAAATTATTCATGGTGAATGTTGATAAATGCATACCATTTATTATACTAATAGGAAATTAATTAAATGCTGACGAATGTCCCTTATTTATTCTTACTTCTTGCCACCTTGTAACAATTGTCCAAGTATATAAATAATTTCAAGTACAAAGAACCCCTCCACTATTCGTTGAAATTTTTAGGTCAGTTGTTTTTCGAACTGCGATCTAATCCCAATAGACCTGACCCTTCGATATATTTTTAAAAACCTTTGTGCTACTAAGTTTAATGTAATAGTGTGTTTTTTGGTTATTTTCGTGAAGGAAATAAATTCCCATCAAGATGCCTTTCAATGTTATGATACAATTATGTAAAATTACTAGAGCTAGTAAGTTATTCCAACGTAACTTTTACCTCCCATTATTGAAGCCTTTATCACCTAAGGATGCCTTACGGCGACATATTATTACTGGAAAAAAATGTACTTAATAAAATTGAGCATTACATACCTGTCCTGGAAGAATACCAAGCTAGGGTACAAAGGAGGAGATACCTACCTAGAGGTTTAGGGAAAAAACGTCAAAGAAAGAAGGCAAGTATGAAATACGTAATGCCTCTTTTCGATGATGATATGGAAGGTCATAGCAAGTTAAAAGCACTACTTTCCACCAAATCAAAAGGCAAAGGGCAATGTTACACTTATTATGTTTCCGACAAAAAATGCACTTTAGTCTTTTCTCGTCAAATGGAAAGGGCAATTAGAGACAAAGATATAATAGATGTCATCATTGCGCAACGAAGTGAAAAAAATTGTTGTCATATTAAAAGACCAGACCAAAATTACTCTACCTCTAGTATCATATGATGGCCGTGCACCGTTTTATAGGGGTGAAGGGTGGACCAGAAAGGAAATAGAAGAAACGCATCATCATGGCAGAGAGACGATGAATGTAGCTAAACTTTTTGAGGCAAAAGAACAAGGGGTTGAAGAATGGGAATTAGAAATGATGAGAATGGCTTCCAAAAGGAAGAAGAAACACAGAGGAGAGGGAACCGCTGATTGGAAAGCAATGATGGCCGCTACTGCCGAGAATGTGGATTGGGACAAATTCGAAGAAGAAGCGAAACAAGTGGTTGAGGAAGCCAACCAACCCATAGACGATGAGCCTATAGCTATGGCAGTGGATGATATGGATAAAACGGCCAATGTTAATGAAAAGCTGAAAAATGCTGGAGAAGACATATTGTCTAAGTTGCCAGTGATGCCCGAAATTCCAGAAATTATAAATATCATTAAAGATCAGGGTGATCTGACAGAAATAGCCAACGTAACTGGTATGACAGTAAATTTGCAATCAAATAATGCAGAACGCTTCGTACCAGGTCAAATGGTACAGTCCGAAGATGGCGAACTATTCGTACCTGGTCAAACAGTTACAAACGAAGAAGGCGTATCTGAGTACACTCCTGGATTTACAGTATTACTGGACAATGAGCCCACTCTAATTCCGGGACTGGTAATGGGCGACGAGCCAGACAAAGCAATGTTTTTGCCAGGAGAATCGACTATCACGGAATCAGGCGAGCTCCAATTTACCGAAATGGAAGACGACTTCAGAGAGCTCAATTCACCTTCTCCTGTACAGCCAGAAGTGGAAGAGGTTGAGTTGGAGGAGGAGCAAAATAGTGAAGAGGAGGAGGAGGAAAGACGGCCGCCTCCTAAACGAGAAAAGAAGGAGTTCGTTTACGAGAGACCTAAGCGGCAGTACACAGAAAATATGGGTCCTAAACACCGTGAACGTGGCCCTAAAAAGGTACCACCTCGAAAACCTTTTGAACTGAAAATAGACTGGGATGCCGAGCCTAAACCTAAATCCACAGAACCAGTTTTTTTCGATCTCTCACGTCCAATGTTAGAAAAAGATTTATTGTTACAAGAAAAAGAACGCGTTTCAGTGTTTACCGAGAAAAAAGCAAAAGAGGAAGTTTCCATTGACAAGAAAAGAAGGGAAATTAAACTAAAAGCCAAACAGCTGATAGATAATAAACCAGTAAAACCTAAATATGTGCCGCTGGAGCCAGTGACAAAAAGTGAGAAGCTCAAAGAACTAGAGAAAAGTATTAAAAAAGGTATGTTCTTTGAAGTTGATCATAAAAAATATCTAAACAAAGAACGAAACTATCGATTCAATTGGTTGGAACCGCATGAGTACGGAACTGTATTTGACTCGGTGGGGATAATGCGTCACCGTGTATGGAAGTCAGTCATTTAGTGGGCAAGGAACCAATTAGGCCAGTTCATCGGCTATTTTGATATCGGTTATCGGGCCGGGCATCGATTAAATCAGTTTAGAACTTTTCCGCATTGTCAACCTATATCCGCATTCGTTTACATCTAGTTCATTATCGCTGCTCAGTTCGATACGCGCCGTAGACATTCTATTTCAAGTAGTACCTAATAGCCTTTTTATTTTTTGTGTTTGTCAATTTATACATGAATTTGAATTGGTATTAAAATTTATTACAACCGCTGATAGAACATATCAAGATGCCACTCAATGTTAAGATATCACTATGTAAAATTACACGTGCAAGCAAGCTCTTCCAAAGAAATTATTATCTTCCACTGTTAAAACCTCTTTCGCCCAAAGATGCCTTGCGTAGGAAAATTATTACTGGACAAAATATATTGGGCAACAGAATAGAGCATTATATACCTGTTTTTAAACCGCACGATGAGAAAGCTGCCGAAAGAAGGAGAAGAGGCAAAGGAGTGGTAATTGTTAAAAAAAAGAATAAGGAGGAACGAGAAAGAACGTTACGTTGAACCTTTTTTTTGATGAAAACATGGAAAACCACGTCTTACTACAAGGTATTCTACAAAGGAAACCAAAAGGTAAAGGACAATATTACATCTATGACGTAATAGATAAAAATTGCATATTGGTAATAAGTTCTCAAATGGAAAACGCAATAAAAGATAAAGAAATAATTGATATAACTATAGCCCAGCGAAGTGAAAAAATCATTGTTAAATTAAACAATGGTCTCCGCATAACGATGCCTGTGGCACCATTTACTGAAAATGTCCCATTTTACAGAGGCAGTGGATGGACGAAAGAGGTTATTGAACAGGAACATCATCATGGTAAAGAAACTATGTCTATAGCTAAGATATTTGAGGCTAAAGAGCAGGGCGTCGAGGATTGGGAACTTGAAATGATGCGGTTGGCTAACAAAAGAAAAAGGAAGTATAAAGGCGAAGAGTCTGTTGACTGGAAACAAATGTTGCAAGGTTGTTTAGAGAATATGGATTGGGACAAATTTGAGGAAGAAACAAAGCAAATAACTGAGGAAAAGGAGGAGGACGTTGAGGAGGAAAATATTCCTATGGAGGTAAATGACATGGAAAAAACTACAAATGTCGCAGAAAAATTAAAACAGGGAGGTGAGGAAGTATTAAGCCAACTACCAACAATGAAGGAAATTCCCGAAATAATCAAAATATTAGATACCGGTGATATGTGTGAACTACAAAATGTTTCTGGCGTAAGAGTAAAAATAGAAGGTGGTAGAACGTGTTTCGTTACCGGACAAATGGTTCGAACAGATGAAAATGATGTTTTCGTTCCTGGTCAAACAATACTTAACGAAGAGGGACAAGCCGAGTACACTCCAGGAATAACTATTTATATGGATAATGAACCTACCTTAATACCGGGCTTGGTAATGGGAGAAGAGGAGACTTCAGCGATGTTTCTACCTGGCGAATCAACGATTACCGAAGAAGGACAATTGAAATTCGAAGCCACCGAGGAAGACCGACCACGCCGCCGAAGGCGTCGTCTTCCCCCAGTCGTTCTTCCCCCAGACCTGGAGGAATACCAACCACGACGAAAATATCGTTCTCCGTCTGATAGTCCTCCCCCACCACCCAAACCTAAACCCCGGCCAAAAGTAGAGGAAGAAATAGTTATTCGTCGGCGAGTGATTGACGAACCAACATTGCCAGATAAGAAAGAAAGAGTTAAAAAGAGGGCACCCATCGAACTAAGCACGAAAGAACCAAGTCCCCCTAAAGAAGTTTTCAGGCCTAAGAGACAACCAATGGAGGATCCGCTTAAATTATTAGAAGAGAGGAGACAAAAACAAGCTGAAGAAGAAAAAAAGAGAATGAAAGATAAAACGCAAGAAAAATTATTAAAAGCAGAGTCGAAGGTTGATAAATTGAGACTGGACATGAGAAAAAAGCTGAGGGATTTTAAAGTTGAAAAACCCAAAGCGTATGTTCCTATTGAACCCGTCAAGAAGAGCCAGAAATTGGAAGAGTTGGAACAAAGCATAAAGAAGGGTACTTTCTTTGAGGACGATAAAACAAAGGAAATTCTTGAGAAAGCCAAAAGTGCGACAAGAATGTTAAAATACCAGCACATTCTAAATCCATACGGAAACGACTTCAGCAGGCGATATTAGTCGAGCGCACGCAAGTAGGTCTCAGTTTAGCGTCTCGACGCCCATGCCAGTTTAGTAACAGCGGGTCTGCCGGGATGATAATCATCTAGCACCGCAAACGAGCCGAATCGAAACGAATTTAAAATTCAGATTAGTGTTTTCGCTTAAAATATTCTTCTTCCATTTGTATCCATAACACGTGATAAATATTAATTGTTTTGTTTAATTCGCTGTGTCTGATTTGTACCATAACATTTTCATATTAAATGTTAAAAATAAACAAAAATGTTTTTTTTAAATATATTGTAAAATTTTTGTTTTTTAATGTCCCCTAAATAAAAACAAATAAATTTTGTGTTGAATATTTTATTTAACAACGAACTGAAATATTTTTTAAATTTGTTTTTAAAATTTTATTAAAATTAAATAAAAATAAAAATGGTTAATTACGTGTTGTCTTTCTGCAAAATTACTGGAGCCAGTAAAATATTTACTAGAAATTTTTACCTGCCTTTATTAAAACCCTTAACTCCTAGAGAGGCATTACGTACTCTGAGAATAACAGGGAAATGGCTTCTTGGTGCTAAAATTCAACATTACATCCCCGTTTTGTTAAATCATACACAAAGAAGGTCTAAAGGGTCAAAGAATTATGGTAAAAATGAACATGACGTTAGCAAAATGGATGATTATACATATATGACACCAGTGTTTGATCCAGAAAATGAAAGTCACAAAATTTTATTAAAAATCCTTGAAAGCAAAAGCAACACAGGAGTATTTGTTTATACAGTGGAAGATAAAAAATATAACATTGTACTTCAAGCCCAGTTTGAGGTAGCTATAAGAGATGGCGATATTATAGATGTTTTAGTGTCGCAAAAAAACGATAAAATAATTGTAAAACTGAAGGATTTCAAAAAAAGTGCCTATGGAAATACAATATTTTGAGGGTACTGAACAATTATATTGTGGAGAAGGTGCCACTTCTCCAGAAGAGGAAAAATTTCATCATCATGGCAAATATACCATGAGTTTGGCAAAAATTTTCGAAGATAAGGAAACGCGAGAGGAAAAGTGGGAAGCGGAGTTGAAAAAAATTATGAAACGAAAGAAAAAGCACAAGTGGGAAAATTCCAAAGCTTATAAAGAAATGATGAAGAGAAATATGAAAAATATGAATTGGAAAAAATTTGAGGAAGATGCCAAAAAAAGTAATAGAAGAAATTACTGAGCCTGCTATTGAGCAACCGATAGAAATGGAGGTTGACGATTTAGATGCAACCAAAAATGTCAATGAGACAATTTTAAGGCGTGGGCCAGAATTATTAAATCAGTTACCAACTATTACTGAAATTCCTGATATAATTAAAAATTTAGGCAATGCTAGCTTACACGAAATCGAGGATATTCCTGATTATGAATCGAATTCGATAGATGAGGCAAAAAGAAGGCGCGTAGCAGGTGTAAAAGTTACATTACCCTCAGGTAAAGAATGTTTTATTAGCGGGCAAATGGTGCACACAGAAGAGGGTGAAATTTTTGTACCTGGCCAAACAATTGCAAATGAATTTGGAGATGAGTATGCTCCTGGTATTACAATAAATGTTGACAACAAACCAACCCTTTTAAGCGGGTTAATTATGGGGGAGGAGCAACGCGATCCAATGTTTTTGCCCTCTCAATCAACGATAACGGCAGATGGACAACTAACCTTTGCATCTGCTCCCGAGGAACGACCCCCTCCTCAGCCAGAAAATCAACGAAAACTTAAAAGAAAAATAAAGAAAAAAGAGGAAGAAAATATACAAAAAATAAAGGAGGAGGAAGAAGATGAAAATATAATAGAGGACAATTTTGAAGGAGTCCAATTTATAATCATAGATACTAATAATTCTACACTGGAAGACTTTTCAGAATCCGATGAAAAATCAATTGAGACGTCCAGTGTGGAATTAAATAATTCCGAAATGGAAGAATTGGATATCGAAGCCATTAGCCTGAAACAAGAACAACAACGTTTGGAACTCGAAAAACTTAAATTAATATTGTTGGACGATGGCATGGACGGCATAATTGCCAGTTTAGAGGACAAGAAAGCTCAGTTAAATAAAAAATTAGAAGAACTTAGAAAATTAAACATGAACGCCGAGAATAACTTAGTAACATATGTAACTGAAGACGATGCGCTGGAAATAGCGTCTAAAATATCTGAGGATCAAGATATTATTATTAGAATTTCAGATATAATGTTGACAATGACTCGGAGGGCAGCGACTTTTCGTGATAAAAATAGCGTACGTACAGACAATATTAATAACTCATACATCAGTGCAAATACTACAGAGTCAGATGATAAATTTAATGCTTGTTCAAATAAATTAAAAATACTGTTTAAAACAGCAATAGTCGCAGCCAACGATGTATTTAAAAATAGACCAAAGGATCAGTTAATGGCCCTTAGTGCTATAGGAGACATACTGGTGGATGCACTTAAAATAGATTGCAGATTACTCCGAGAATTTATAACTTTAATGAATACTCAATTCGAGAGGAACGAAATTTGTAATACAGCATTCAAACAACTTACACAAATCGTCGAAGACACAAAAGTAGCCACGTTGAGTATGTTAACAAATAATAATTTGTCATCTACAGATATATTAGAATATATTGCCAAAATATTAGAATCCGAAAATATCATGAATATTTCATTTGCAAAACTTATTAAAGTTAAACCGGAAATAATCAAATTATTAAGAGAAAATATAAATTACCAGTTACAAAATGTACAAACCGACGAAGATGCCGTAAATATTTTACAAAATGCCATTGTAAAATCAACAAAGACTTGGATGGACAAAGAACTAGAAAAAATGAAAGACAAATCCAAAGAAAGCACATTCATGGCGTATACAGAGGAAGCTGCCAGTTTTGCCAAAGCACTGGATTTCGAGGAAGTGGTGAAAAACTTATCTGACACCAAATTGTCTCTTAATTTTGATAACCAAGCGACAACTGATATGTTAAAAAGAATAATTTTAATAAAACAGTTGGCAGAAAGAGATTATTCATTAAAAACTGCCATTACAAGAATTAAAAAGAATCCCGAATGTGCCAAATCAGACCCAAGAATTCGTCAATTAATTCGAGAGAGTGCCGTATTGACCTCGGATTTATCCACGATAAAAAATTCACGAGATATCCCTTTGCAGCTAATGAAGAAGCAAAATGTATTGGCTATTGAAGATTTTTTGTTAAAGAAGTCTAAGTTTGATTATCCCGTTTTGATATCAAGAGGTAGTTTACAAGCGGTGATTCCTAAAGATGCTGCCAGGGGTGTATTGGCTGGAAGGGTACCATATATTCTTATCGATGAAAGTGGAGTAACAAACTTTAAACCGATGCACATGATTTCTGCAGTACATGTTAACAGAAACCGTGAAAGACGAATTGACGATTATTTAAGTGGTGTTCGGGAACGGTCTTCTGACAGGGATGATGCAAGGACCTATCTACAGGCTAAAAGTAACGTAAGGAGACTTAAAAAGATGTTTAATAACCGTAGACAAGTTGCATGAACTTTATATGTGAAAACGTTTTACCAATTAAAATATATGTGTTGTGTTTAAAATCGACGTAAACGTAAAATCATATTTGTACAATTCGCAAACTGTCAAGAATATAATCAGGTTGGAATACAAACATATAAAAGGGCCGAATTAGGACGTTTTTAATAAAAACTAGTTACAAAACAATACAATTTTCTTGTAGGTTCATAACAAATATGATTTTGCGGAAACGTTAAGTGTGTTTGAAAAATATCATGGATTTGAGACGTAAATCTAAAATTATTTTTACGTAAACATACAGTCTTATATGCAATATACAGTAATCGTAAAATACCATTTGATACATGAGTTTGGCTCATATTCCACCCACATAATTATATAGAGTATTTTTGGAAACTACTAGAAAAGGTGAGTCAGACATATTTTTTGATAATAAATTTTCAAGCTATTTTTAATTTCCATTGACTTATTAACTTTCCAAAATATTATTATTTACAGCACAAAATGAGCAGTTTCGGTTATTTTTGAGTTCAACTAACAACATTAACATCTAATTACTTTTAAGTGTAGGTGTAGGATAATTGAAAATAAAAAGTTTAGTCAATTTCTCATGCGCTGTCATGGAAATCGTTTATATTTAAATAACCTACATAGATATTTCAGAGTAAATTATACCGGTTGTTTACAGCCAAACTACAAATAATTTAATTAAAACTAATTTTGTTGTATCCAACTCGAAAAGTAATCGAGGCTTTCGTATAATAAGAAAATATGAAATCATTTAAAAATATGTGTTTCAGGATAAACTGGACAAACTAGAATTATGAATATAGTACCTCAAATAAGAAAAAAGCTTCCTATGGAAGTATGTCCGCAAACACGTTGTTCCAGAGTTTTACCCCTCCAAAGATGGAGGCAAAAATTAGGTTTTTAATTTTTTTTCTCAAATTTGAAAAAAAGAGATGAAAAAGTGAATTTTGGTAGAGATTTTCTACTAATAGGAATGCCTCTAAAGGATATTTTTTTAATCATCTCTTATCGGTAAAATAGGTGAAATCAGCCCTTGGAAAGCTTGATTCATTTAGAAACTCTTCTCTTTTATTTTTTTCATCTGATAGTTTTTTATTAAAAAATAAAATAGTTTCGATCGACACAGTTATTTGGGAAATTGTGTTGATCGAAACTTTTTATTTTTTTGAATCAAAAACTGTTAGTTCAATGAAATAAATAAAAGTAACAAAAAAGTTTCTAAATGAATCCAAGATACATTTTTATATGATGAAATTAGGGTCCGTTAAAAAGTTTTAAAAAAAATAAATAAAATATGGATTGCTGATTTTACCCATTTTACCAATAGAGGATGATTGAAAAAATATTCTTTAGAAGCGTTCCTATTAGTAGAAAACCTCTACTAATACTCATTTTTTAATATTTCTTCCAAATTTGAGAAAAAAATTAAAACCTAATTTTAGCCTCCAACTTTTTCTGGACATATCTTCATAACAAACATTTTACTTATTTTGAGGTTCTGATTCAGATTTCAAGCTTGTCCTGTTAATCCTGAGACACCCTGTACATATATGTTTTTGTTTTCCTTTACCACCACAAGATATCTATAAAATACAATTAGTTAATATTGGGAAATAATAAGCCCCTTCGCATGCCGTTTTACGTCAAAGAAACAACCAGAGAGTGTTTTTTAATAACTAACGTTTCGAAAACGAAATCCATTTCCTTTCTCAAAGTTTTGTAGCTTTGCTCAAATATGTGTATTGTAAAATTCGACACATTATTTGTTTACATAGAATTGTTGAAACTTAAATTATAGAATAATAATTTTGTTAAACACGTTACCATAAATAATAATGCTTGAAAATCCAAAAATACATAATTACATAATTTAATAGATGTGTTAATTTTTGTTTAGTTAATAGCAGGGCAAAAAATGAAGGAAAAGGTTTTTATTTGTTATTTTCATATTTGAAATAGTTTGTGGAAAATTTACAAAAAAAAAAATTAAAAATGTACATTATTTGCTAATACTAAAGTTTATATACAATGGATCTAATAAGAATTGTTACATATAAAATAATTAAGACCAGCACATTCGCCGGAATGTATTTATTTGTTATTTTCATATTTGAAATAGTTTGGGGAAAATTTCCAAAAAATAAAATGTTAAAAAAATGTACAGCCCTATTTGCTAATATTAAGGTCCATATACAATGATCTAATAAGAATGGTTACACATAAAATAATTAAGCTAATTATTACACTGAACTGATTCTGCGGTTGGCTCCTTGTGAAACATCATTAAATATTTTAAATATATGAAAGAAATTTGCTTTTTAATGTCAAAAATATTTTATTAGAAACTCTACACGTGTTTCGGCTTTTTTGGCCTTTGTCAAGAGTACAGGGAATACTGAACAGTAAAATTTGTGTTCATTGCTTATATATAACCACATCTGGTACCTACTATAAAACTATTGTAAAATATGTTTTTATAAGTTGAATATTACTTTATTTTTTAAATCTAAATTATTTTATTTAAAATATGGTGGCCGGTAAAAATTTGTTGGTCATTCGTTAAATTTGTCTTATTTCTAACAGCCTTACTTATTTCTAATTGTTCTAATAGATCAAGTTTCTTTCCTTTCTTTTCCGAATGGAGTAATTTGACATTATTTAAATCTATAAAATGACTGTTTTCTATACAATGTGTTGACATGCCAGTACTATATACATTGTTTATAATAGATTTCCTGCGTTCCTCGAATCGCTTTTTTACATTTCTTCCAGTTTGTCCAATGTATATAGCATCACAGTCACTACATTTTAACTCATATACTCCTGTTTTTTGTAGCTTTTCAGTTTTGTCTTTATTATTAATTAACAGTTTACCTAAATTATGTTTATTTACTGAAATTGTTCTACATCCCAGTTTATTCAGTTTAATACTAACTCTATTGCTGATCTTTGGCCTATAATTAATACATTTATATCTCTTATTGCATTCCTGAGAAGAAGCGGCATAAAACTCTTTACGTAAATTTTTCTTTTGTTTGTTTTTTATTAGTTTATCTATTAGGTTTTCTTTATAGCCATTGTTTCTCGCAATTTATTTGATTACGTTAACTTCTTTTTTAAAATTCTCTTCGCTTAATGGAAATGTTAATAGACGATGTATGTAGCTGTGAAATTGTGCCATTTTTATTTGCAATGATTGTTTAGATTTACCATGAATTATTGTATCTGTGCAAGTAGGTTTACGATAAATGTCAAACTCTAAGCTATTATTGATATTTTTTTATATTAATGTCTAAAAAGTTTAAATCCTCGTCATTTTCCATTTCTAATGTGAATTAAATTTTCTGATTAAGTGAATTTAGAAAACCTAAGAATTTATTTAACTGCCTTTCCATACCTTTCCAAATGCAAGACACATCATCTACGTAACGGGTCCAGAAAAATATGTTTTCAACTAAAACGTTTTTTGTATTAAAGAGTACATTTTCAAAATGGGACATAAAAATTTCAGCTAGTAAGAGAGATATGGGTGAACCCATTGGTAATCCGTCTAATAATTTATAAATTTCCCCGTTAAATTTAAAATAATTTTGGTTAGTACAATTTTTAATCATTAAATTTAGTTGGGTTTTAATGTCACTGTCAATATTGGAGTTATTTATAAGTTTGTCTATTATTTTAAATAATGTCTGCAACGGAATTGACGTAAAAAGACTTTTTACGGCAAACGAAACTAATTTTGCGTTACTAGGAACTGTGAGATTTTTTACTTTTTCTATAAATTGAAAAAAATTTTTAATAGACTTAGATTCGAAGCTTGTGAGGGAAGGCAATAAGATATTTAATTCCTTGCAAAGTTTAAATGATGGGGCGTTTACGTAGGATACGACTGGTCTAATGGGTATATTTTCTTTATGAATTTTAGGAAATCCATAAAATAATGGCGGTGAGGGATTCATTATTTTGAATTTATATATTTGATCTTGTAGGATAATTGATACACATTGTTTTTTGGTTCATCGGCGAGTGTTTAAAATATAAAATTACACCGAAGCATATGAAAATCCAGTGCAATCATAATTCAATAGAAGCGAAACAGGCTACAGAAATGACCTACAAAATATGGCAAAATTTAGAACGTAAAAAATTGGTACATTCGAAGAAACAACCTAGGATTCTATTTAAAGTTAATACATGTTGAATTACTTTTTAAAGAGAACTTTTTCATCTTTCAACATTTGGACCGTCAAATCAGAGAAGAGATTCAGGATATAGTTCACTCACAATACAGAAATCACTACAAGAAACTTCAATTTAATAAAAAGTAAGACAAATCTTGCTAATAGTTCTACTATCCCTGTAAATAGTTCTTGTATTTCCACTTTTAAATTTTATCCTAGATTAGTCAACCTTACTGAATTTGAATTTAATTGTAATGAAATTAATTTATTAGAGAAAGGTTTAAAATATTCGCCTAATGTGAATAATAAACAAGAAGTAGAATTACTTGCAGTAAATACAGAATTGGCCTTAAACTCTTTAAGTAATATTCAGATTGAGGACAAACTTAGCATTGTAAATTTATTCAATAACATAGAATCATATAAAAATAATAAAACAGAAATAGCAAGTGTAAAAAGTATAAAAAAGAAAATTCAAGATAACAATTTAATTCTTTGCAAAGCTGACAAAGGTAACACAATAATAATTTTAACGGAAAATGAGTATAACATAAAAATATTTTCAATTTTAAACACAAATGAAATAATAAAATTAAATCATGACCCAACTAATAAGTATCAAGCAAAGACGTTAGAAACCATAAAACAGTGTGCATCAATTATCCCACCAGATCAAATACATAAATTCAAAATAATGATTCCGTCACCGCCATTATTTTATGGACTTCCTAAAATTCATAAAGAAAATATACCCATTAGACCAGTCATATCCTACGTAAACGCCCCATAATTTAAACTTTGCAAGGAATTAAATATCTTATTGCCTTCCTTCACAAGCTTCGAATCTAAGTATTCTATTAAAAATTCTTTTCAATTTATAGAAAAAGTAAAAAATCTCACAGTTCCTAGTAACGCAAAATTAGTTTCGTTCAACGTAAAAAGTCTTTTTACGTCAATCCCGTTGCAGATATTATTTAAAATAATAGACAAACTTATAAATAACTCCAATATTGACAGTGACATTAAAACCCAACTAAATTTAATGATTAAAAATTGTACTAACCAAAATTATTTTAAATTTAACGGGAAAATTTATAAATTATTAGACGGATTACCAATGGGTTCACCTATATCTCCCTTACAAGCTGACATTTTTATGTCCAATTTTGAAAATGTACTCTTTGATACAAAAAACGTTTTAGTTGAAAATATATTTTTCTGGACCCGTTACGTAGATGATGTGTTTTGCATTTGGAAAGAGACGGAAAGGCAGTTAAATAAATTCTTAGGTTTTCTAAATTCACTTAATCAGAAAATTTAATTCACATTAGAAATGGAGAATGACGAGGGTTTAAACTTTTTAGACATTAATATAAAAAAATATCAATAATAGCTTAGACTTTGACATTTATCATAAACCTACTTGCACAGATACAATAATTCATGGTAAATCTAAACAATCATTGCAAATAAAAATGGCACAATTCCACAGCTACATACATCGTCTATTAACATTTCCATTAAGCGAAGAGAATTTTAAAAAAGAAGTTAACGTAATCAAAGAAATTGATAGAAACAATGGCTATAAAGAAAACCTAATAGATAAACTAATAAAAAACAAACAAAAGAAAAATTTACGTAAAGAGTTTTATGCCGCTTCTTCTCAGGAATGCAATAAGAGATATAAATGTATTAATTATAGGCCAAAGATCAGCAATAGAGTTAGTATTAAACTGAATAAACTGGGATGTAGAACAATTTCAGTAAATAAATATAATTTAGGTAAACTGTTAATTAATAATAAAGACAAAACTGAAAAGCTACAAAAAACAGGAGTATATGAGTTAAAATATAATAACTGTGATGCTATATACATTGGACAAACTGGACGAAATGTAAAAACGCGATTTGAGGAACACAGTAAATCTATTATAAACAATGTATATAGTACGGGCATGTCAACACATTGTATAGAAAACAGTCATTTTATAGATTTAAATAATGTCAAATTACTCCATTCGGAAAAGGAAGGAAAGAAACTTGATCTATTAGAACAATTAGAAATAAGTAAGGCTGTTAAAAATAAGAAAAATTTAACGAATGAACAACAAATTTTTACCGGCCACCATATTTTAAATAAAATAATTTAGATTTAAAAAATAAAGTATTATTCAACTTATAAAAACATATTTTACAATAGTTTTATAGTAGGTACCAGATGTGGTTATATATAAGCAATGAACACAAATTTTACTGTTCAGTATTCCCTGTACTCTTGACAAAGGCCTAAAAAGCCGAAACACGTGTAGAGTTTCTAATAAAATATTTTTGAAACATTAAAAAGCAAATTTCTTTCATATATTAAAAAAAAAATGTATTTATTTGTTATTTTTATATTTGATATAGTTTGCGGAAAATTTCCAAAAAATAATATGTTGAAAAATGTACAACCCTATTTGCTAATATTAAGGTCCATATACAATGATCTAATAAGAATTATTACACATAAAATAATTAAGCCCAGCGCATTCGCCACTAATATTATTCAAGGACCATTTAATGATAGCTATTAAGACACGAATATGAGAATTACGATACGAGCCGTAGCTAGGCGAGTAATCGTAATGAATACAAGTGTCTTAATAACCATTAAATGTGAGTTGCGTACATTATTTTTTCTACGACTAGTCATAAAATAAACAAATAAGACGTTTTCTGAAAAGCTGCTAATCTTATTTTTGTCCCTACAATCCATCAATTGAGAGTAAAATGTTTCGTATGTTTTTGCTGATTTTACGAGTAATAAATTGTTTGCGGTTCTTGTGGCCTGTTCCACAATTTCTGGTGGAGTTACATTCTCCTTTTCACTCTCACTATCGCACATATTTTACCGATTTTATTTGCAAAATGCACAAATGTTAGGAATTTACAAGACAAACAGTGTATATGAACTGTCAAAATTGATAAATTTTAGATGTCATGCTCATAGCAATATTTGATATTGACTGAAAATTGCTGTTATGTTGCATTTCTATTGGTTATAAACTTGTATCTTAATGAAAAATCTGTATCATAATGAACTTTGTTAAAGTACAGGTAGTAAATGTTTAATAAATCAATTAAAGTATGGGAGTAGAAAATTAGTATATTTTATTCAACGAGGATGTAATAATGGCTATTATTCACGAGGATGGATGTTACGACACGAGCCGTAGACGGGTGTCGTAAGTCACCCTAGTGAATAATAGGTATTACATGCGAGTAGAATACTTTACTTTATCTACGATTATTAAATAATAACAATTATTGGTAAAATATTGCGGTTAAACTTCTGACAAACTTAAACGTTTCAAATCAAATAGCAATTTCGTGCTTTCACTGATATGTCATGTCATATTCAAGGAATTTTTAATAAACAATTTCAGAACTAGTGAATAATGAAGTCATTATTCATTTCGGTGAATAATGGATAGAATTGTTCTTGGGAAACCACGTACAAAATGGATACATTATTTAATAGTTGTGGAAAAAAATTTAAAAAATTTTTTCATCCACTGACGTTGCTCGTCAGTAACATTTCACTTGAAATGGTTAATACTACGTGTCACACTAGCACTCATTGCGAACATTAGTTATGTTGTCAGATAAATAATTTTTCATTTGCAATCATTTGTAGGAGTGTCAAAAATTTTTAACGTCAACTAGAAAATGAATTTTTAAAAATGTTAGAAAAAACATACTTAATAATGATTAAGAATATACTGACAGAATATCATTATCTTGTCTTGTTAATATTGATAAAGTTTAAAAATATATAATCATCGTTTTTGATTTACACGTAAATTTTTCTCAATAATAATAATTAATATATTTAAGGTAACTAGTACGAATTTATAATTGTAAATCAGAAATTTAAGTCTCTCTGTTTTACAGCTTTGGCCATATATTCGTTATTGCCATACGTGGGATTTACCGATCGGTTCCCAGAGATGGACTTTACAGACATAATATAATATATTGCAAACACCGACTGAAACATTCCCAAAGTACAAAAACATATTAAGTGCATTTTATTTAATTTTACAATGTTCATGGTAACTTAGTTTTGTCAGGGAATGCATTATATTAAATTAAAACGTAATGCGTAATAGATCCTTTTAAATTACAGTATATTGGTAATTTATATTACTGAAAGTCAACGGCCGGCCCTAGCGTAGAGGGGAGAAAACATATAAAACACGACACGATAAAACAGTATCTTGCATAACGTGGATTCATTCGGACGTAGGTACTAAAAATGCGTAGTTAAAATGTCACAACGTACGTCACCCACTGAAGCTACAGTAAGTTCTTGGATTCACGATATTGCCGATTTACAATTTGATGGTATTGCACTAGATGTAACAAAGCAATTTCGTGGTTATAAAACGCAAATATTAATAGACAAGTTCCTATTATTTCTTACCGATGCGCGATGGAGTGAATTATATGAAAGCTGCTGGAAGAATTTTGAAGGAAACATATCAGAATATACTTCATGTAACATGTTTAGCATATGGGCTTCATAGGATTGCTGAAGCTATTAAGGGGTGCTACCCTAATGTTGATAATTTGACATCTAGTGTAAAGAAAGTGTTTTTAAGCACCAAGTCGTGTACGGGTATTTCATGAAATTTTACCAAATACTCCATTACCTCCACAGCCCATTATAATACGATGGGGAACGTGGGTAGAGGTAGCATCGTATTATCATTATCATTTTAAAAATGTGAAATCCCTAGTACAGTAGTTAAATCCAAATGAGGCAATTGCTATTTTACAGGCGCAACAGGTATTTATGGATCCAACTATTCAAGAAAATCTGAAGAGCATACACGGAAGTTTTTCACGAATTCCTCTAGCCATACAGGACCTTCAATATCAGCCAACATCAGAATTTACTACAGGATTCAATAAACGTTATGTTTGATCTTCGACAATATATTTTTCAATTACAGGGAGAAATTGCTGCGAGGATACAAACAGAATTCCTAACTGTTTAAAAAAAAATCCCGAATTTGTTACGAAGACAGGTGTAATAGACGTTTTAAACGGTAAAGAAGTAGAGTTTGCTACACCTCGCATAAATGTGGTGACTTTGCAAAAATGTACATATTTTAAGTATGCTCCAGTTACATCTGTCGACGTCGAGCGGTTCTTCTCGCAATATAAATCGATTGTCAGCAAAATTCGCCGAAGTTTAACTATAAAACATTTAGAACAGATATTAATAATATACTTTTATTCTTGTAACCAGCAGTGAAAAATACTTCTGTGTGTAGTTTACTGTTAAGTACTTCCCCCTATACCCCCAGTTCTCTTTGCGTGAGTGTTTATAATAAATTGACTTTATCAACTTTGGATAATACGGAATTTGCTAAAAAAAAATTTGAAGGTAAGATATCGTTTCGTATATGTATGCAAATCTGACACATAACTACCTAAAGCCAACCCTGGTTTTACGTCATATCCGATTGGTAAATTCTACCTCTGGTTATGGCACTGAATGAAACATATTTAATATTATAATATGGTTTAGTTGAGGAGATGAGCTCATTAATGCTTGTGTAAGCACTGGCATCCCTAACATGGAAATTTTCTCGAACCCCCACTTTGTCGTAAGGTGGGGATCTTTAACGTGCACACATCGTAGATACACGGAACCCGCAGTTTTACATTCCTTTCTAAAAATGGTCACGTGAGTAGGTCCGCTCATTCACTATACATCATCGATTTGACACAATCCGGTTAAAAACATGGGCGGTCTGGGTGGAAGCACGCGCCACCGTCCATATTTGTAGTTTTGAAAATTACATTTTTAAATGAAGTAAAATGTGTCTGATGAATCTATTGATATTTGAATTTAATTCCTTCATTAAACTGCTTGATATATTTTATTTAAAAATAAATTTCATATACCGGGTGGGCCAAAAAAAAATCGTACTTTTTATTTTTCTTTGACAAATTATTGTTTCTCAGTCTATTTTAGCAAACTTGGTGTTAGTAGTTATTGAGTAGGCTACAGAGATCAAATGTCAAGATGGCCGAAACATCAAAATTCAAGATAGTGGATGCAATCGAAGAAAGTGCATTCATCTTTTTAATTGAAAGTTGTCAAAATGACAGAACTAATGACATATTCCGAAAAAAAATGACCTTCCCTCTACATTTTAAGACTATGGTGAATTATATCGTTTCATTGATTTTAGAGACATAACCATATCAAAAAAGGCTACTTGCCAATTTTAAAATCTAGAACAAAGAAGAACTTTGAAATTTAACCTGCCAATTATTTATTTCTCAACCGATTTCAATGACCTTGATCTTGTTATGTAGGCAATAGAATTGGCTCTAAGAAATTGCCAATAAATTATCGAAATGTCAAAATACAAGACTTATTTTCTACTAGTACCTCTACTTCTATTGCTTATACTACTACAATATATTAAATATCAACAATACGAACTAGAGGAATAATTTATAAAAAATGTCATCTACGTAAGTAACACGACGAGATGGTAGAAGACATTTCACCAGAAATCCGTAATTAGGTGGTAGGTACTAATGAAATTCGCCCTATATAATAAATGTAATATGATTGAATCACTGAAAAAAAAATCAATATTTTTTAAACACTAAACAATCAATTAATAAGTAAATAATGAAGTCTAGCACATCATACCCCTTGAATGTGATATCCTCGTGCAACCACAACTGCTGTAACGCTGCTTCTCTGGCAGTGTATGGCCTGCGCTATAGAAATTTGAGACAGTTCATCACAATATTAGGTTAAGCCTTTTCGTAACACGTTAATGTTATTAAAATGATCAACCATTGTCGCGCTTGAATAAAATATGGTCAGGCAATATAATCCAATGGTTATACTTCGGGACTGCAGTTCGACCATCTTCCTGGCTCTATGAAATTGACATTGTCATTTCTGAGGTCCGCTAAAATCGTTTTTGCTGTATGCGCAAGTACACCGTTCTGAAAAATACATGATCTATAGCATTTCTACCACCGACTTATTGCTGTAAAAAGGACCATAGTTGGTTGGTTAGAACACAGAATACTTACACTTGGACGCACAGACAATAATTATTCACTGAAACCTTATATTTTCTTACAAAAAATTGAACACTGTTAGGAAAAAATTATACACTAAATTATAATGTATTTTTATGCCATAGCCGCCGTGCAGTTCTGAGTTGAAGCCATTGGATTACTATGTATGGCCATATTTTATTCAAAGGCTACACGTCAATGGCATAAATCAATTTGTTAATATTGAGGAGCTACGACAAGGCTTAACCGAATATTGGAAAGAACTGCCTCAAATTTCAATACCGCGGGCAATACACAGCTGGAAGAATTACGGTAATTACACGAGGAGATCAAATTCAAGTGGTATTATGTGCTAGACTTCATTACCCACTTATTAATTTAAAATTCAGTGTTTGAAACTTGTGGTCTTTTTTAATAATTCAATAATATTACATTTGTTTTACAGGGTGCCTACCACCTAATGATGGATTTCTGGTGAAATGTCCTCTACCAACTCGTCGTGTTATTTACCTAGATAAGATTTTTTTGTAATATATTTGTTTAGTTTGTTATTGATTGTTATTATTTAATATGTTGTAATAAATTGAAGTACTATTAGAAATAGGTCATGTATTTTGTCATTTCGGTAATTTGTTCACAATTTCTTATAGCCAATTCAGCTACTTATATAACAAGATAGAGTTTATTAAAACCGGTTGAGAAAGAAATGGCAGGCAAAATATTAAGAGGGCTAATCGAACCTGTGTTTGTAAGGTAATTTTTCAAAATTTATTTCTTCCATTTCTTGGTCAAATTACACCAAATTTTGAGGATCAGTAGTTGAAAGAGTACTAGAGGGTACATGTATATCTATTTTAATTAATTTTCATTTTATGTAGGGAAAATTTATACTGTAAATATAAGTGAAATTTGAACGTGATTAGCTCCTGAATTATGATATCAATCGGTAAAATTCGAGGTAAAATTCATACATGTCTTCTAGAATGAAGCTTCATAATTATGCTCAGCAAGTTTCAAACTTTTATTCCGTACTATTTGGATAAAATGAATTTTCTAAATAAGTATCTTTGTCACTACAAATGGAGCAAGGAAGTGTTACCTCTATCAGGTATCGCATCTCAATGAAGTCGGTGAATAAAACGTCCAGTGAAGGTATAGTCAAGAGCAAAATTATTCAGCGGCGCATGTATAAAAACTTTCTAGAGAGTGACACAGCTATCCGAAGCTTTTTCCCGACTAGGCCCCTTAATGTATTTTTGTTCCAAATTTTAAAATTGGGAAGTAGGCTTTTTTTGAATTTGCTATATCTCCAAAACCAATCAAGCGATATAACTCATGGTAGTTTTAAAATGTAGAGGGGAGTTCATTTTTTCACAATGTCATTAGTTCTGTCATTTTGACAACTTTCAATTTAAAAGAACAAGTGCAAAAGAAGGCCTGTTTTAATTTGCGTCCACCATCTTGAATTTTAATATTTCGACCATATTGATACTTAATCTTTATAGCATATTTAATCAGCTATCTATTGACATCAAGGTCGTTAAAATCGGCTGGCAAACAAAACTTTGGCAAAGAAAACAAAAGGTACGGCTTTTTCGACCCACCCGGTATAGCTCAGTAGTATTCGAAAAAAAGTTTTGCGGGAGTTTTGGAAATTGATGGGATTAATAGGTGTTGGGGAGCTGTTTTCGAGACCACATTTTGCGACCGAAATTTGTTGCCTGAACTTAAAAAAATGTTTTTTGTAAATATCTCCTTTCTGCTAATGCCTAATATATTTTTTGCGTTTATTTTTAATCGCAATTAGCTAGGTTTTTATTTAAGCTAAAATGTAGTTTACTCATTTAATAAAGCTTTACAAGCTTCATACGAAAAAAAAATTATCAATTTCATTAACAAATAAAGAAGTTATTGAGATGTATATTCATCTTAAGTGGGACACACTGTATATACGTGGACTGTGACTCACCAAAAATTTTACATGATTATTTATTTTACTAGTTCATTCAATCGATATATCTATCATCCACTATCCTTAATTTTCAGAAAAACTATACAATCATTTGTTTTGTTTATAACACCTATAGCACGTTGATTTAGCTACAAATTTTAATACACCAAGATCTATTTAACTTTATATATTTTAAACAAAAATATACAGGGTGTCTCACTAAAAATTGCATCGATCGATATAGGGAAAAGTACGCATCAGAAAATTTTTTAAATTTAGGGAATTACTAACGGCAGTGTGGTCAATCCAACTAAAATAATTACAAGCATCTGGCACTTCCGGTTATACCGGAAGTCGACACCAACGTGCTTATTTTAAATGGAATGCCCTATATATTTTTAGGGTTTTCAAAAAAGAGCATAAAATTCTGAGTAAAAAACAACAACAACAAATAACCCTAATTTTAAAACACCCTGTGGAATAATTTCGTAGCCAAATGATATTTTTTGACAAGGTGACCTTGCTCGTTGTTGCCCTAATATCAGTTTGACAGAGATTTTTTTACGCAAGACCTATACTCCTACCATGGTTTTAAGTGCGGAAAATTGCGCAAAAGCTGTTGCTCTTGTTGAAGACGGACATAATTTTGAATTGAGGTTTGCATAAATAAATTTTCTTATTTTTTTTCTTTTTATGTAAGTTGCATTAATTGCTTGTTAAAACTAAACAATATATTGTTGCCTTTTCATTGCTAGACTCATAAACTAAGCAGTCAAAACGACATGAGTACAACAAAGAGCAAAGCCACCTCGTCAAAACATAACATTTCTTAAAGTAAACTGTTGGTGACAAGTTCATTTCGCTCTTAAAAATGAACCAGTGCACCTAAAGACATGAACCAAAAAACAAAATGTAGGAAAGGAATGGTTCTTAACAAAAATTGATATTTTGAAAGCATTTGGCTACAAAATTATTCCACAGGGTGTTTTAAAATTAGGGTTATACAACAACCTTTTAATTAATCCTGTATAATGCCTAATACGCCAGCATTTCACAAAAGACTGGATAAGCAAGTTGAAATTAGTCATTTTATCTACAGTTTGCTAAAAAATTTATGAAACTAAAAATAAAAAAAATTAGAGACCTCAAATCTTACCAAATATTAACTTGTTGCGTTTTTTTTTGCATGTGAGTATATAATATATTTTTTTCTAAACAATGCAGTCCTTTCGAGTTACATTACTTCATTTATGATCATATGACCTTATGTATTTAGACTATGTTTTAATGTTTTGTTTTTTTTTGTATACCAATAGAAAATATTTGCATTATGTCTATAGGAATTGTACACTAACCATATTACATAATATTTAGGGATGATTTATGGTTTAGAAGAATGCTTGGCGTGGCGTGACATTATTTTCTGAAGAAGGGCTAATAATTTATTATTTCCACGAATGCGCTTATAAAACTAATTAGGTAGCATTTTTTGCTATTCTGTGATGTACATAAGACCATTGATGTCAATTTTGATAAATTAGTCTGTTTACCTCAGGAGGAACTGTATAATTTGTTATATTCAAATTTATTCTGTGTAATAATAAAAATTAAACCTATATTTTTTTGTTTATTTTCATATTTGTACTTGATATAAAGTCCTATAAACATAAGGTGAATTTTGAGTGAATACATGGTCATAGATCGATATAGCAACTACTCATTTCCAAGGAGAATTACGTCAGTATATTTTTGTAAAGGCATTTTTCTTACAAAATGAATCACAATGTTTTCTTGCCAAAAAATAACAAGTTATAAAAAGAGACGAGTTTTGCACGTTAAAAGGTTAAATAGAATTTCTATCTGAATTCAGCAATACAGTATTATCAATATTATCATTATTAGGGCTGTCAAAAATGTTCCGTGGGACAGTGGCGTACACGAAATTAACTAATGCGAGATACAATAAACTGTTACAATTTGTAACAATGTATGTAAAACTTGCCCTCTTAACTAGCTTGATGAACTAGCTTGCTTATCATAAACTGGAGAAGATGTGTAGCCATTTTGCAGCATCAAGTATGTTTCTATAGTTGTCTCCATGAGTGATGTTCGTTTAGGTGAAAATATATTCTTATATTTTGAAAACGACCGTTCGACATCTACTGATGGAATACACGCATACGTAAAATAGTCTTTGAACGCACTTAACGGATCTGGGGCTGCACCATCACATATTTGTCTTAATTTGGTAAAACCGGTGTCTTTATTTAACATGCTTGCGAACTTTTCTCTAACGCACTCATTTGTTGCGTCACCTATAGCGTGTAGCAATAGATTTACTTCGTCCACTATTTGCAGTGACTCCGCTAACGACAACGCACTGTTTTCTAATTTTTTTATGCTTTCATGTAATGGATTATAGTTCTTCGCAATATTTTTTAAAGCTGTTTCAACGGAAATATCTTCGAATTTTGTCTGGCTTTCCTTAATAGCTGTAGCCTCATCTGGATTGAATTACAGTATCACAGCTTTTATTTGTTGGAAATATTCAGCATAATAAAAAACTGCCTGCAAACATATTCCCCAACGTGTAAGAATCGGCTGTGGTGGTTCAGGAATACCGAGACACTTGCTATGAAATGCACGGAGACATTTAGGAGATTTAAGAAACACTTTTTTTGTATTTGTTATTAATGCATCCACCTCTGGAAAACATTTTCGAATAGTTTCTGCCACAAGATGTAAAGCATGCACTTTACACGTAACATGTATAAACGTATAACCACGTTCTTGCAAAGAATGGCCTACCGAACGCATTGTCACGGTGCCATCAGTCACAAACATCAACACTTGACTTTTTGACAGTTCAAATTTTTTTTAAACGTCTCCAGCACCACCCTGGTAACTGTTTCGCTAGTACACTGACATTGTCTTTTGCTAGCTAGTAACAGTGGAACTGTCGATTTAAGAGGGTCCAGTACTCGTACTGTAACATTTAAAATAGAATTTTTTTTTTACAATCTGTTGTCTCATCAACAGATAACCACAGCCGTGTACTTTTTAATTCACATTTCATCTTATTTACCATGTCTACGTGTACAGTTGGTAGATAGTTACATAACGTTGTGCGACTTGGTAACTTCACCTGAGCATTGTATTTATTCCAAAACTCTCGAAATGGTTGTTTATCGAGTATGTGCAGCGGAACATCACAGGCAATCAGCATTAATAGTAAATCAAACATAAACTGTGTTGTCGAGGGCACGCCATTTTTTTTATTTTTATGGTGTACACTATTTACGTGAAGTCTATAATCACGCTTATCCCAGCACATCACATCTTTCTCGCACACTTTAAAAATTATTTTAGCACCATCATAGAATAAATCGGGGAATTCACTTATAAATTTATTCACTTTGTCAGCAAATGGCCGTTTTCTACCCCTGCGTACGTCTGCCATGCTTTATTATTAAATTAATATCAATAATACAGTACAATAAATAGAATAAAAACACAAAAACAATATGCAATACGCCCAAGTGACTTAACGTGTACACAACTCGAAAGCTAATAATAGACTGGACTGGAGAAAGAGTTTTTCGGTCAATGTGAATGCCGGCGACAGTAAGTACATCTGTACTCTACAACCATGATACACAGAAACGATTTGCAGCTTCAATTATTATCTTTCGTATTTAATAAGATACTAGGATATAAATTTAAATTAATACCAATATATCTTTAAAATCAAAGTTATCTATCTTATAAATAATCCATTTATTTAAAAAAAATAATTCTGCAGGTATATTTTATTTTAAAAAATATTCGAAAACGTTACTATTTTACTGCATCAAACGGAAGCGAAGGCGTTTGATCAAACTGAAAATTCAACAAGAAATAAATTTAATTAACAACTTTATTTTAAGATGCAGAGAATTTGATCATATCAAACGCCTTCGCCTCTGCGCAGTCGAATGGTAAAGTGTTTTCGAACATTAGTTGTAAATAAAATCTATAGAATTATTACTTTAATTTTTGAAATAAATAAATTATTTTAATGTTTTTATTTATATTGATAGATGACTTTGTTTTATTATATTATTATATTATAATACTGAATTCAGAAAGATGTTTTCCTTAAACTGTGCTGAATATACAGAGTGTATCACTTAAAAAAAAGTTTGAAGTAATTTCTGGTTAAACAGGACATGAAAAAAATTATTGTGATACATATTTGCAATCAATGGAATTACATGTATATTTTCGTTTTTTATATATATATATATATATATATATATATATATATATATATATATATATATATATATATATATATATATATATATATATATATATATATATATATATATATATATATATATATATATATATATATATATATATATATATATATATATATATATATATATATATATACAGGATGTCAATTTTTGTATTTTTCAGTTTTTTGGCTATAACTTTTTTATTTGACGTTAATTTATTTTTTCTTTCCAAATTTGGATTCTTCAGAAAAAAACACATAAGGTAAGTAATATTAAACAAATATATATTCGATAAATGAAAAATATTATTAAATATGATGTATTAATTAATAAACAATGCAAATTGTTCATAATTATATATTTTTTAATGATTTATAGACTTTATACGGCGTATTATTTACCGGGACATACGGTTGACCTTGCATTATGCTGCGAATAGGTAGCGCGGCGCGACGCGAGAATTTTATTCTCTACAATTTTTATAATAAATGCAAATGGCATTAAAACCATAGGAAGCGAGATATTTGCAAAAAACCGATTTTTGTGACCTTTGACATTGAATATCTTAAGACGCGGATACGAGATTTTATGAGCCTTTTGAGACAACTTTTAGAACGCCAAAATAAAGGTTTATAAAAGTTTACAGATTATTATCTCTCATTCCGAGGTTGACCCTCTTTTTTGGCTTAAGTGACTGGATTATATGTCCTTCTGTCAACCATGAGGCAGTAGTAGCTACCGGTGGTGGACTTTGGTTCAATTTCCTCTTCATGGAATAAGTATTAAACACAAATGTGACCACAACATTTAATCAATAAAATTTTGACACTAACAACCATTTTTTTGGAATTTGCTTGGTGTCCTACTAGTAATACTGGTATTAAATCGTTAAATGGACCTTCAAATCGTGATCGCCACTACTGTTGAATCAAATTAGTGGTGTTCCAGTGGGATCATTATGGACAATTTTGTTTCAAACATGCTTCTTTTTCACAAAGTTTGTCATTAAAACTTTATGCTTCATGCGTCATATATTTTGGCATTTTTCTCATATGTTTTATTTTTAGAATTGGCGTAATCCCCAAAAAAAAGTATGAATAATCTATTTCCATCGCTAATAAACTATAAACAGTGAAAAGGTGAAGGTTTATTTTAATGAACCTACTGGGGTGGTCGAATTGCTGGCTCACAAGATGCAACACTAGCAGAGCTAATTGACAGACACACCTGTGTTTCATAAATTTTCATGGATTGGAAAGATTAATTTTTTATTTTGGTTTTAAAAACTTCAGTAAAAAATTTTTATCTATGATTTTAGTACATTAGTCTATGATTATTGCAGTGGCGGATTTAGGATTTGGTTAAAGGGGGGCGCAGCAGTGGTGTATTTAGGTGGAATAGTAGTAGTAATCCAAGCAGCAATTTTATGGCTTGCGACAACATTTGGACAGAAATTAACGTTGTATTCGGTGTAGAAAATCGTCTTCATGCCACCGACGACCTCTGGCCGACTGGATGACGTCGCTTATTAGTTGTTGTGACTAAAGTAAAATAGACACGTTTTAACAACATCAGGTCGACTTTAATTCATAGACTGGGAACGTTGGTGTCTTATGTTTATTATTGACATTGCAAAAACGTCGTCATATGACTGAATTATCAGCGTATAGATTAGAGTCATTCTTTAACGTTTTATAGACTAGCATCGTGGTAAGATGCGTGCATGATAAAGAGGGTAGAGGAAGAACCAAAACAAGCAACACAACCTATACATTTTTGTTGTGTTATTCTATTATTTCGTGATTCTCTTTGTCGGGTTCCCTTCTCAGTATCAATGGAGAGAGACCAGTCACTATTAAACCACTTTTTACAATTAAGTAGTCGTATATGGTGCATATTTTAGAAGGATTCATATGTAAATACGATCGAGGTAGCTTTACACAAAATTTTTTCAAGACCAACTCTAGGACAAATATACATACTGTTGTCAGCCATTGTGGTGTTGACAAATAAAGTGAAAAAAATGCGAATATGGGAGATTTTGATCAATCTAATTATGCTGCATTAAGTTGAAACCGTTAAGTAATCATCATATTATGTGTTTACAGTTAAGTCACTTAAATTTGTGTATCCAAGAAAAGTCAAAAAAATTATTTTTTCTAAAAACTCGTCAATGTGGGGTCGCGTTTGATTTTTTACAAATCTCTTAAAATTTACTGAAAACATCACAATAAAAGAGAAGCTCTACTTTCTATATCTTTCTATATGGCTCCGTGGTCTAGAGGTAACGTACTTACCTCGAAACTTCGGGGTCCCGGGTTAGATTCCCGGTCGAGGAACTGAGATTTTTCTGTGAGAGAGATTAATCGTAGTATACTCGGATATTGGGTGTGTGTTCATTGTCTCTAAATGTGTAGCCCTCTCCCACACAAGGTCATTCCAGACCTTCGGGGATAAAGGGGGTTGTAATTTCATGTGGTGTTATTATTATTATTATCATTATATATTCAAGTTTAGGTGGGACGGTATGAGGACAATTGTGGTGTCGATTCTAGTAAATACAAGTGGTCCAAACCTCTAGCAATGCTTTTAGTTAGAAAAACATACTTTAAAACTTTAAAAAAATTTTGGTGCAAAAGTTGGTTTTCCGTGCAACGTTAAAACGCGGCGGGCGACGTTGACGCCAAGTTAAAATGCTGGTTGGGAAAATATCGATTTTCCCTTTTTTCGAGAATGTGGCTAAATTGTACGTCTCTTGAAACAATGGCTACCTTGGACCGCAAAATTTGAATTTTGTTAGAAATTAAAACTAAAATGTCATTTGTGATGAACACAATCTCGTATTATACACACATGCAAAAAAAATGTAACAAGTTAATATTGGGTAAGATTTGAGGTCTCATAATTTTTTTTATTTTTAGTTCAATTGTCATAAATTTTTCAGCAAACTGTAGATAAAATGACTAATTTCAACTTGCATATCCAGTCTTTTGTTAAATGCTGGCGTATTAGTCATTATACAGGTTTAATTAAAAGGTTATTGTATAACCCTAATTTTAAAACACCCTGTGGAATAATTTCGTAGCCAAATTATTTCAAAATACCAATTTTTGTTGAGAACTATTCCTTTCCTACATTTTGTTTTTTGGTTTATGTTTTTAGGTGCACTGGTTCATCTTTAAAAGCGAAGTGAACTTGTCACCAACAGTTTACTTTAAGAAATGTTGTTTTTTGACGAGGTGGCTATGCTCGTTGTTGTCCTAATGTCAGTTTGACAGCTTAGTTTATGAATCTAGCAATAAAAAGACAACAATATATTGTTTAGTTTTAATAAGCAATTATTGCAACTTACATAAAAAGAAAAAATAAGAAAATTTATGCAAACTTCAATTCAACTTCAAAATCAAACATCAAAACAAACCAATTCAACTGTAACTTAACTAACCTATATAAACGTACTTCTTACAACAAATTTAGCTTAATATTTTGTATTACCACCTCTAGCTCTTATAACTACCTGCATACATCGGTTCATACTGTCAATAAGGTTACGAATAGCATCTTGAGGATATTTTGCCATTCCTCCTGAAGGGCTAATCGAAGCTCATTTACCGTAGCCAAAGCAACTTCGCGATCTCTGACTCGCCTACCAAGCATGTCCCACACATGCTCTATGGGGTTGAGATCAGGCGAACATGCTGGCCAGTTCATTTTGTTAATACCAACTTCCGCGATGTATTGTGTAACACACATTGCTGTATGTGGCCGCGCATTATCCTGCATTAGAATAAAGTCATCGCCCATAAATCCACTAAAAGATACAACGTAATTGCTTAATATCTCAATATATTGGTGGGCCGTCAAGCATCCATCGACGACCACCAACTCAGTGCAGGCCTCCGGGTTATTTCTGCCCACACCATCACTGAACCTCCTCCATAGCTCAAACGGGGACTGAACGTACACTCTGCAAATCTTGCTCCGGTCCTTCTCCATACTCTTTTCCGTTCATCTGGAGAATGTAAACAGAATGGAGTCGTCAGTAAAAAGAACATTGTTCCATTGCCCTAAGTTCCAATGTAAATGTTCAGTGGCAAATTGCAGTCTAGCTACTCGATGACGCGGAAGCAATTTGGGTCCAGTTGATGGTCTGCAAGCTTTCAAACCAAACTCCTTCAATCTTCGGTGAACTGTCTACATACTGACATTTATACTATGGCTGGGAATCGAATACGAATAATTCGAGTAATCGAATATTCGACTATTCGAATACGAATTATTCTAATGGGAAATTATCGAATATTCGAAATATTCGAATACTCGAATATATTTGATTATTCGAATACTCAAATACATACTCGAATATTCGAATACTCGAATATATTCGAGTATTCGAATTTTCGATAATATTTGAGTAAATTTGAATATTAAAATATATTATTAAATTATGTACGAATAGGTATGCAGTGTGCATCCAACCAAAGTAGGTAAATAGTAGCTATAGGTAGGTACCTATTCTAAAATTCAAATATATAAATAGACCACATTAGTGGCACGTTTTACTCCCAGTCAAACTATTCCATCTCTTTCTCGCTTCGACCTTATTGTTATTGTACTAAGGCAGGGGTTAAAATTAAATTTTAAATTTTAGAAAACCTGTAAATATTTAACTATTGACTTTTCATGTATTTGTTTTACCTTCACAATCTGCGTCTTTTTTAAAAAACATTCTAATTTTAGAGAACTTTTTATTTTTTTTCGAAAAGGAAAAATAGTTATGACACAGAAGTATAATAAACTAGTTCTGTTTTCGTTTTATTTAAGCTTCAATAGTTAAATGTGAACAATAGCGTCTCAATCCTAAAATAAAATACTAACTAAATAATTCTGACCCTTAAAGCACATGTACAGGAGACATACCCTATTGTGGGTATGGAAAGCAAATTGCCTGCTTAGTGGATTACGTCACGACTATTATTGTGGTCTATCCAACCAAATACTCAAATAGAGTATGCACTATTCACTAGTATTCAGTGCTATACCTATTAATAATGAATATTCGATGATCCGGATTATTCGGATACCTATTCGAATAATTCGGATTATTCGAGTATTCGATTATTCGAATTATTCGAATAGGTATTCGAATAAATCGAATTATTCGAATATCCGGATATTCGAATAATTCGAATATTCGAATATCCGAATAATTCGAATACCTATTCGAATAATTCATATAATCCGAATATTCTAATATCCGAATAGTTCGAATATTCGAATAATTTTTCGAACGAATATTCGAATACTAAAATCTGGAAAATTCCCAGCCTTAATTTATACCTCGAACCTCTTGGAGTTGATTTCTTGACTGCACTGATGTTAAATGACGATCCCGCAGAGTTTTAACGTGCAAAAATCTGTCATCAATAGCAGTAGTTTTTCATTTTCTACCACTACCTGCCATACGCTTATTCCTGTCAGTTTGTCTAAAACGTTCGACTACTCTTTTGATGATAGAGCGATGAACATAAAGGATCCTTGCAACATATTCATAATTACGTGCATCTTCAACAAGAGCAACAGCTTTTGAGCAATTTTCCGCACTTAAAACCATGGTAGGAGTATAGGTCTTGCGTAAAAAAATCACTGTCAAACTGACATTAGGGCAACAACGAGCAAAGCCACCTCGTCAAAAAAAAACATTTCTTAAAGTAAACTATTAGTGACAAGTTCATTTCGATTTTAAAGATGAACCAGTGCACCTAAAGACATGAACCAAAATACAAAGTGTAGGAAAGGAATGGTTCTTAACAAAAATTGGTATTTTGAAAGAATTATTCCACAAGGTGTTTTAAAATTAGGGTTATACAACAACCTTTTAATTTAACCTGTATAATGACTAATACGTCAGCATTTGACAAAAGACTGGACAAGCAAGTTGAAATTAGTCATTTTAGCTACAATTTACTAAAAAATTTATGACAATTGAACTAAAAATAAAAAAATTATGATACCTCAAATCTTACCAAATATTAATTTGTTGCGTTTTTTGCCATGTGAGTGTATATTTTCGTGCTCCCCACCCCCTCTAAATCCATCACTTGATTATTGTTAAATGAATCTAAATTGTTTAAAACAATATGTATTATTATCATCCTATCAAGAATACAATGATCTAAAAATACAGAATCGAATGTAAAAATAAAGGTATTGAAAGAAAAACGTTGCTAAAGCATAGATACATAATTACGATTTTGTATATTTTTCCAGACTGCAGCCTTACACATTGATACTATTTATATTTTTCATTCAATTTTTAAGTTCTACCGATGCAAGAAGGACTTAAAACTCATAAAAGATTAATGTACATGAACAGTGTATGCACATTATGACTGCGATAATTGCATAATAAAATCATGAGTATCACATAAAATGAAATTTGTAATAAACATATTTAATATTTCTTCCTCTCAATTGATTTTGGTAAATCATTTTTGTGCTCATACTTAATTGCGAATAACTAAATAAATAAATATGCGATATCTATTTATTTACACATCATAAAAATAATGTATGAAACATTTTATACAAGAACAAATATTATTTTAGCATTACAATTTCCTCAACAAAATTTGTGATTTTATTGTTTGTTTACTTTATTCTCTGATCTATAAGATATAAAATATAAGTTTGAATTTGTTAATCTAGATTTCTTAGAAAAAATACTATTTTTAATATAGAACCAGTAGATAGATATATGTAAACATTTACTTTATAAATCTATGTATATTTTGAGGCCATTCAATTATTTATAAAATTATAAAAATCTTTTAGTTGGTTTAATTTCTGCATTCCGAGTCGATCAATTATGTATGAAAGGCATATAAAGTATATATTTTCTTATACTAACATTAATATTATACTAACTGGTGTTATATTATTATCCAAGTACAGTGAGCTTGTATAATAATACCAACGTTATACAAACAACTTCTCTATACCACAAGTCTTAAAAATATTTCTTTATTTATTCACAGACAACAATGTGATTTAATTATATAGCAGTAACTGTAACAGAATTAAATCGACACGATTAAATAAAATCAGTAAATATACAAACACTAATAAATCGACCAATCTACATCTTGTCCGTACTCAAAAATACATGTCAAATAGGGTTGCCAACTTCAAATTTATAATTTCAAAGGCAGAAGTGCTAAAAATCCAGGGCGCAAGGGAAAATAAAAGAATTCATGACAAATCAACATTTTATTGCCTTTAGGATTTTTTTTTATATTCTTTATATGTACTATTGTTGCATATAAAATAAGAAAAACACGAGAAGAAACTCGTAGTTTACTGTGCTCTTAGTACAAACAAACATAACTAATAATAAAATAAATAAGTAAACACCATATAAATTAGACATATGATTTTATAACACTTAAAATATCAAAAGTTTTTATTTGCCTGTGTCCAGAGTATTGTCTTAGATGAATCGGAATCGATTTTAACAATGTTAGCTTACAAACAGATAAAGGGCGTTGCTCCTTAGACGGAAATTTGATCAAATGTGAAAATCCAGGACATTAAGTGGCCTTCCAGGTGGCCCAAATCAAGGACATCCTTTCTAATTTAGGACGGTTAGCAACCTTAATGTTAAGGAGGATGTTTTTGTTCTCCAACTTGGCAGCTCATCTAGGTACTTTAATCTTTGGTAGATTCGTATTACATTTGACATAGGGTATATGCTCCTTAAAACTAGATTCGTTTGATCAATTATTTTGTCCAATGTAATTTGTTGTATGGTTCATATCGTATTGTATTGATCTACATGAAAAAAAGTTGTTAGAAAAATTTTCAGGGATTTCCTGTAAACCTACTTTTAGAATAAAGCTATTGTGTCCAAATTAAACAGAGTTGTAGCTCCCAGCGGGTACTTGTCACATGCGAAATAGGGCCGATGTAAGTCAAGCCCTTTTATTTTTCTTTAACTTTGCAGCAAAGCATTTCCAGACACATGGTCATAGGAACTTTTTTTAACCGTCCAAGCAATCATCTGAAGTTTTCGACATCGCTTAGGAAATATCCTGTATGTTTTATTTGAGTGAGAAAATAACAATAATTATTGCATTGGTGTGCCCTATGATCTTTCAAGACTTTTTGACTGTGTCGACCATACTTACCATCTTAATTGTAAAATTGAAATAATTTTGGAATAAGGAGGTAACTTTAAAATGGATCCCTTTTTATTTGGAAAACAAACTCATATAAGGAAATTTAATGAAGGAGAAACAAGGCAACTTCAAAAAGGTATCATCCCAAAAGAAGAAAAATATGTGGAGTGCCATGGGTTTCAATTCTGGACCCAGCTCTCTAAATTTCATCCATCAATGATTTAATGGTAAAATTTCCATTTTTCGTTGCTGGCGATACCAGACCTTAAAATGCTTTAATGTGTGGAGTGCCACTGGGCTCCATTTTGGACCCAGTTTTCTTTTTAATCTACATCGATGATTTAGTGGTAAAATTTCTATAGTAATATTTTTTATTGTTATCGATGATACCAGTGTTATGTTATAATACAAATGTCCACGATCCTGTTCAATCTACAGGGCTCGTTTTGTGCCAACTAGTTGCTTCTTAATTACGACAAAACAAATAATATTACGTTCCAACGACGTTACAGGAAAGTGGAGGATGTTAGTTAACATAATGATATAATTTGGTGATATCAAATCAGTTCAGTACAAGAAATGTATAGGTGTTAAGGTCATAAAAGCTTAAACTGATCGGAACACATACAATATCTAAATAAAAACCATAGTAAATAATACAAAATATTAATGCTGTGGCTAGGCTAACTTCAAAGCAGCAGGATCAGTGTAATTTGATTATTTTCACAGTAAGATATAAAATGTTTGGCAAAGCAGCTTCAATGTGGAATCTAAATTTATTATACAAAAACGAGCAAGCCGAGTATTATGTGATCCTAATATGCGCAATTCATGTGGAATACTTTAAACAGTTAAATTAGCACCAATGATATTAAAGAAAACACCCAATTTGATATCATCTTCTAATGCTCATAAGGATCGACATGACTTGCAGGTTTAATTCAATGCAGGTCGGGGCTTTTGTCCGCTGAGTAGTTGTTTCCTGCAAATCTTATTCAGTATATAGTTTAGCCCACCAAGGTTAGAGATTTAAGCTCTTGGTACCTGCTTTGCAGGTCGCTATCAGTCACTAAGACATCAGTGATGTCTAACTGGTAGTAGCATTGACCACCAGACGGATCCACTTATCACTCACTATGTCTGTTTTGCTTAGTCTGCTTTAGGTTAGTCTGGTTTGCTATTATTATTTGTCTTTTCTATTACTTATGGCATACTGACGAGAACATAACAAGTTCGAAACCGGTCCATGTCTAGTGTGAAATTGACAAATGATCTTAGCCACCAAACAAGACTTGCAGGTTTAGTTCAATGCAGGTCGGGGCTTTTGTCCGCTGAGTAGTTGTTTCCTGTAAATCTGTTCAGTATATAGTTTAACCCATCAGGGTTAGAGGTCACAGTTCTGGTACCTGCTTTGCAGGTTGCTATCAATCACTAAGTCATCAGTGATGTCTGACGGGTAGTAGCACTGACCACCATAGGGATACACTCACTATGTATGACATATTCATCAATATTTAATACCTCGTTTTAATTATGAGTATAACAGAAAAGGCCATCTGTACATTGTAATTAACGTGTTTTATTATTTGCTAAACAATCTAACAAACCTAAGCAATGAAAAATTATTTAAAAAATAACTGAAACTACACTCTGCCCGTTAGCAACGGACAGTTATTCGGTCAACCAGAGGTCTGATGAAATATACTACAAATTTTTTAGGCACGACAAAACCATTTTGAAATGCAACTAAAAACTCATCAAGGTTATACGTATGGTTTTGCCGTGTCAAAAAAATTGTTTTAGACTCCAGTAGACCTCTAGTTAGCTAAATTACTGTTGGCTAATGGACCAAGTATAATGTTAAGTAATTTCACATTTTGAAATGAATTGGAATAGTTTGAATGTAATTTTAATTTAGTAACTTACTGATTTTCCAAGGCACTCGTTCTTTTTTGTTTAAAACCTATTAAACGATATATATGTATATTAAAATATTAAATACACATTTAGAGTACTTGAAGCTATTTTCAAGACTTTCAGGTTCTTCGTAAAGGTATTAAAAGCTCTTTATAAAGGCTTTATAATCCCTTATAAAACGCTTAAAGCTCTCAGCCGAGCCCCAGAGCTTGAAGTCGACTGTCAACAGCTGGAAACTCCCATCTACCCAGTCCAACCAACATGTGTGGCATTGTCACAATCGTAGGGTCTTGTTTTCTATGCAAATAACAAATATAGGTATTTTTTTGTATACTTATGAGTTGAAGTGTGTTGTGGGGTGTGGCCAGTGTCGGTACTACTACTGTTAAAACTAGAGTACTCGGCTTCGTTTTTGGTATAACATTATTAAAATATTTCTGAACCAATTGACTACATTTAAGTACAATAATATTAAATTATTAACAAATCATTGTAAAAGCGGTTTAAGTAATGCAGAACTCTTCAAAGGGCTTTACATCCTCTTAAGCTCCCAGCTCATTAAAGAGGTTCAAGCCCTTTAAAAGAACTTGAAGCCCTCCAGGGAGCTTTAAATCCTTTCAATGAGCTTAAAAACTTTTGAAAAAGGCTTGTAATTATTGTTGAAAGAACTTGAATTTTTTTTAATTTGTGTTACAATTCCTTAAACTCACGTTAGTTAGGGCAAAGATTATATATACTATCTTTGGTTAGGGCTTGCGAACTGTGAAAATCATTAACTCTTAAATTGTGAATTCAAATCCTTTCGACAGTAAATTTGGTCTGATTCTATTAAAGTATTTTCTGCTTTAAATGAGACAGAATGTGTAAAGATTTTTGAAATATAAGTCCAATAGATGCCAAACTATTTGCTGTTTTACTATTAACTGTATCGCCATTGCAAATGAACTGTATCATAATGAATGCTTCAGCTAAAGTCCTCCGCATTTGGCATCCAAAAGTGGAACGGTAATTTATAACACAAGATTTGTTTGTCTGTGTTATATTAGTCTTTAGTTACATTTGTACTATTTTATTATGTAATGTTGTTACCTATTATAAATTATAACTAATACATTTTTAGGTGCACGTAAATAAATTTAAAGTATGCCTGGAATTTTCTAAAACAAAATCATTACATTAAATTTATTTTACAACTATCTGCCTACGTATTTAAAAATTTAAATTTAGAAAATATATGTTAAAATTAGAAATTGTGTGGACTGTGGAAGATATTTTATGAGAAATGAATTACGCGTGTCGTGTTTATTATAGTAAAATTTATATGTATAACATAAAATACTAGATTTATTAATATTGCATGAATCCCCGGACAAAGTTTCAAAATATTTATTCTTAGTTTCTTTTAAAAGAAGCTTCAAATCTACAAAGTTTTATTATTGTTATTGCTGGTGAATCTTTTGATGTATTTAACTCTAGTTTCAATTTGTTATAACTGGAACGTATGGTAGAAAAAAATTGATTGCAAACTCTTACGATTTTTTTAAGTAAAATTTATTTTCAAATTTTTCTTAAAGTACACAATTAAGATAGATAGTGCCAAATTATTGACCATATTTGGTGTTTTATATTTTTGGAATTACATGGTTAATCTTGAAGCAGTTTTTCGTGAATGTTAGCAAAATTCATTGACCTCGATAGAGATGTTTATTTTTTGATAGCTTTGCTATTTTCAGAGACACCATTTGTTCGATTTTTTGATATTTTAGGTTAGAATGTGGCTGCCAATTACAATTTTATATAGGGAATCGCTCAGAAGTTGATCCAAAAATCAGTATTGTCCAAGGTTTCAAAACTTTATATCAAAATCGATGAAAACTTGTTTTGTGGAGTGTCAAATGTCAGAAAGGATTTGTGGATATACCAAAAATTTTAATATATGTTTTGTTGGTTCAGTTTCAGTTTCAATTTACTCGTTTTGCAATCGAGCAGTCTGGAGAGTTGATTTGGAACAAAATTTTGTTATTGGTAGCCATTTTAAAATACTGCAACCTAAATTCAAAAATATCGCCATTCTTTGTGTTACAAATTGTATCTCTGAAAATAGCAATGCTATAAAAAAAATCTCCAAACGTATTATTCAAAATTAACATGTTAAAGAAATTAATTTTCTTTTAGAAATTTGGGAGAACGATGAAGATTAACAAAAATGTAATGGTCTGTCATTATTTATTATTATAACTTTTGCCTTTTTCACAGTATCTTATGTTTATACATTCTGCTATTTGTAAATAAACATGTGGGTAAAATCCAGTTTTGAAAGAATTTAATGCTCATACTTTTTTTTCATATTTTGTAAAACTGGTACCTCCATATTATTAAAAATTTAATCAAAAAAATGCCTGGGTATTTTTATTCACTATCCCTTTGCCAGTTGCATTACTTTTGGAAAATACTCAAAAACTAAAAAGTAGTCATACTTCTTGAAGCCACATATCAAATAATTGCTTCGTGTTTTGAAAACTTTCAAATCTTTCTTTTATTATCAAAACAAATATATTGCATTTCTATCTCTATTTTGGATGCATAATATCTTTTTCTAGGAGAAAGTAGAACATAAGAAGGGCATAGTCGTAGATGTGGGAGTAGTCCTATTACATTTTTAGTCAAACCAAAAAATCGGAGGTACTGGAAAATCAACCAAGAGACATGAAAATGTGGAAAGAAAGAATCATATTGTCGAAAATCTGCTTTTATAAATTCCAAATAGATCTAAATGTCTTCGACTATCGAGAACACAGAAACAAATATATGATGTGGCCAGCACATAACTTTCTTATACCAGTATATATCATCCTGATCTAAAAAAATCATTCCATTTAATTCTTCACTTAACTCAATTAAATTTTAATAGCGTAACTTGAAATGTTTCATTAAAATTTTTAAGTAGGTAATTAATTATCAGCGTCATTCGATACTGTCAATAATAATTCCTGTCATATATTTTAATAATTTCTTCTTATTGACATTGACATTTTTGTTACTTTTTGTAACACACACACACGCGCACACGCGCACTCGCACACGCACACACACACCCACACCCACACCCATACACACACACACCCACACAAGATTCCCCTTCAATAAGGAGAGGTTTGAAAAGGAAAGGTATCGGATTAGGGATATACCTGTGAGTAATGGATATTATATAATAGTTGATAAAATAATTATGAAACGTAAATTTAAAATAAAACTTCGAAATTCCTCGACCTTTCCAAATGTAAGAAAAAATCCGAAATTTGTGCCTATTCCATATGACACTCGATTCACCCGTGGTATTGGTAAGGAGTGTAATCAAAAGTATGTTAGACAAACTAAACGATCAATTCAAACTAGATTCAAGGAGCATATGGCTCATGTCAAATCAAATAAAAGTCTAGGCTTGCCCAACATGCATCTGAGAACAACCATAAAATAGATAGCGATTTTATATTAATTAGGAATGTAACAGATACTAGACAGCTGGATGCATTTGAAAGATTGGAAATTACAAAGTGTAAAAATAATATGATTAATAAGAGAGGGCCAATACCATATAAAACTTGATACAAATTTGGTTGGCGAATCGAGCGTCATGTGCAGTATATCTATGGTATTTTGGTGTTTTGTGGAAAAACCTCGTCAGTTTTAACTTCACATCAAAGGTCACTTCAGGATATTAAGACTGAGCACGGCCATGATGTCATGTGACAGATTTAAAAGTAGTACAAGGTGTATCACCACGACTTTAAACTATTTGTATTTCCGAAACTACTAAGAATACAGCTACGATTTTTCGTCTCTATAGGTTTTCAATGGTGTTCCTTCCAACTAAGATATTTACATTTGTCTGCCACTTCCGGTTATATCGGAAATCACAACCAACTTCGTTATTTTAAATGTAACACCCTGTATATTTTTGCATTTTGAAATTCTACGGTAAATGCTAATGTTATTTTATATATCGTACTGCCTATCAAAAACTTACGGTATAGGCGGTAATCAATTTTTTAAGTTTTTTTGACAGATGCAGACCTTTCAAAAACAGATAACAAATATTAAACAGATGTTAGTTAAGTCAAATTGTTAAGAAACACCTTTTTAGAAGAGAGTAAAGTGAATATGAACTGAAACAAAAGTAATCATACATAGTAAATACATATTTCGAAAACGGTACACTTTTGATATATGAAAGCTAACACAGTCTTGCATTATTTTTTAAAGAAGAATAATAAACTGAAATAAAATTTGTAGGTTGCCATTTAAAATGAATGAGTTTTGACATATTATTGACCATAAGTTAAGCGATATTTTCTTATCTCTCCGTATGATTATTTTTGTTCCAATTTCCAATTTTCCAATTTAATACATTTATTCAACATTATTTACATTATAAGGAACTTAAATGAAGCACATACACTATGTGCATAACAATAAATAAAAATATTTACAATATATACACAAAGTGATAGTAGCCGGTTGGCTTTACAATAGACTCGCCTGAAATAATTTTCAGGCGAAAAGCAGTAGAATAGAGGGAGGCCTAGACTGCTGGCCGATGTTATGGCCCAAGGCGGCTCAGGTGTGCCTCTTTTGTTGTTTTTTGGCGGGTAGACATTTTCCTGTAACAACGTGTAAATAAATAAACTTGTATAAAACATATTGAAAATTAAAATAAGGGCAATACTATAAATGTCGTTATAGTCTGGTCATGCAGGAAAAAGCTAGAGAAAAAACCTGCTTAAAAGAATTGAAATTTAGATTGTCTGTAAAAGATGGGGTGAAGAGGCGGGAGGGGCGGTCATCGAGGAAGTTACGGTTGGGGGTGGGTAATAATAAATATGGAAAAGGGTAGAATGCGGATGTCTGTCATTGTATGTCTGAAGTTAAGGTTATTCAAAAAAAGATAGGCAAATTTTCGTGGAGTAATTTGTGAGTATGTGTGTACTGATGGTAATGTCGAATGTCTGTAATGTGTGCAGTGAGTATGGATTTCTGTATGTTTTGTCTAAAAAAATTTTAAAGCCGTCTGTGTAATGTAATCTCTAATGTATTGTATGTTAGCAGTCTCGTGTAGTTGTTGAGCATTTACGTATCTGTTAGAGTTAGTGAGGAGGCGAAGCAGTTTGTTTTTCGTCGTCTGGAGGCGGCCGAACTGGGTGTCCGACATCCTATTCCAGACGACGCAACCATAAGTTAATATAGGTCGAATGACTGTTTTATAAATCAATAGCTTATTTTTGGTGTCCAGGACGGACCTCCTATTCACCAGGGGGTACAATTTATGCGGGGCCATATAGGCCCTGTTAAGCGTTTTGGTGATATGTGGTTTAAATGACAGTCTTTGGTCGAGGTGGACCCGTAGATATTTTACCACTTTGGCCTCCTCAATAACTCTGTTATTGATGGTCAAGGGAGTGAAAGTTTTAATATTAGTAAATTTCTTCGTAAAGTTGATTGTCTCTGTTTTTGTCTCGTTGATTACGATTTTCCAGTCCTTGTAATATTTTAAAATATTAGTAAGGTGATACCGCAACTTGGTAGTTGCGGTTTGAGCATAAAAGGACTGGGCGTAAATTGTCGTGTCGTCTGCGTACATTATTGTTTGTGTTAGGGGATGTGTGGGAATATCAGCAACACATAAGTTGAATAAAACCGGGGAGAGCACCGTCCCTTGCGGCACCCCCGCCCTTATTTGGTAAAAAATCGGATGTAGTATTATTAATCTTGACCGCGAAAGTGCGGTCAACAAGATAAGATTTAATTAGAGATATAAAATAAATAGGTAATTTATGGATGTGTGTGAGTTTGTGCAGGAGGCCTCCATGCCAAACAGTATCGAATGCCTTCTGGATGTCCAGGAGCAGCATTTTTGTACAATGGTGTTTGTTTCCAGTCCATGTTCACTTTAATCTCTACCATCTCCCCCAAAAGGTGTCTCTTTACAATTTGACTTAATTAACATCTGTCTGATAACGTAAGATTTTGATATGAAGTATGATATACAAAATAATATTAGAATTTTCCATAGAATTTGAAAAAGTAAAAATATACAGGGTGTTCCATTTAAAATAACGAAGTTGCTTGTCATTTCCGGTATAACTGGAAGTGGCTGAAAAAGTTAGTTAGAAAGAACACCATTAAAAATCTATATAAAGAAAGAAACGTAGTTGTACTCTTAGTAGTTTCGGTAATAAAGATAGTTGAAAGTCGTAATGACACACCCTGTATATTTGTTAAAAACTGTATTGAAAAATGTATTATCTTTTTCTCATATTTTACATGTTAAATATTTATAAAAGATATATTACAAGCACCGTTTTCATCTTGCGTCTAACTACCACCAACTCTTCCAGATCATGCGAATTGGAATAATACTTCGACCCTAAATTAACAAATACTTATTTTGGAATAAAACCAGGTTTTAGTGTTTTGTAATATGTTTATTCGTTACTTTTTTCCATTTCGTATTCGTTTGAAAAGTTATATAGACTTTTTCAAATGGTCTGCCAACAATTTTTTTTCACATAAAGAAATGTTTATGCTCTTTAATTTTGATTACCTAGTTAAACGATTCTAACGTTATAAGAAAGGATAACTCATTGGGGCAAATTGAATGTCATTTTGAAGATCTGTTAAAACAAGTTATAGGATAAACCTACACTTAATTGCATTCATTGTTTCAATAAAGAGAACATATTAAACACATTTTCTTGTTTTCCTAAACATCACTTGTATTGTTTGTGTTTTCTCGACCGAATATACATCGGTATTTAGTACTCGCTATTTGTGATGCTTTTATTATTAGGCACCAGAAATAATTTAGTTTTGACTACGCAAAAATTTTGGCTTACTGCCGCAGGTGTACATACTCATTACACACGTGGCGTGTGTTAATACGCTTCTGCTTATAATAAGATAATTTACATATTTGATCATAAATCAAAACAAATTATCTTAGATCCAAACATAATATATGTTTTAATAAGATGTTTTCAAACCAATATTTATTATAGGTATTCCTAAGCCAGTATTAATACACAGGGTGGGGCAATAGTGCGTCCGACTTCTAAATTATTTTCGAATATACAGGGTGAGCCAATACGATATTACAGGGTCAAGTAACATTTTTTTAAATGGAATATCATGTATATCAGAACATTTTTTGAAACCTATTTGTGGCTTTCCTTCTACACCTGTATTATTATTGACTCTCTCCCAACCACTTGGATGTAATGATTTTTTTTGTTGAAATTATGCCATTTACACGTGTATGTTAAAAAAAATCACTACAGTCACAATTATCGATTTTAAGGAAAAATGTGTTAGTACACTTGATTTAAAAAAAAAAACTGGTACAACTCTTGTAATCGAAAACCTTAATAGTTTAGTTGTGTGCATATGTCTGTAAATAGGGCTGGCCAGGCATGTCGAGAGGGGGGTGGAGAAGAGGTGATTTACCCCGGACCTGGGTTTTTTGGAGGAGATCGGTTTTCTTTGTGTTTTTAAACTTATTAAACCTTGCTCTTTTATTTTATTCAAATGGAATTTTAAAAAATAAATAGAAAATAACTTTTTCAAAACATTTTCAAGCCTGCCATATTATTGTTTAAAAAAAATAATATTTGTTACGGATAATTCTACTAATGGTTGTAATTAAAATACTAACTGAATAATGATAATTCTATTTTTAAAATAAGAACACAAAAATACCACTTGAGATTAAAAAAAATGTAAACAATGCAAACTGAACATAAAAATACAATAAAAAAAATAAAATAAATGAACTTCAGTTACGTAATACAGAATTAACTAATATTTTGTCATTGCTCCATTAGCGTCTAAAACTGCCTGAAGTCTTGCAGGCATGGACAAAATCAGATTTCTTGCAAGGTCAACTTCTTGCGACAAGTTCTCCCAAGCGTCTTCAATTATCCCTTCCAATTCTTGGGCATTATTTGGATGGTTATTTAATTTTCTTATGTGTTTCACCATTAGTCCCCATACATTTTCAATTGGATTTAAATCCGGACTTTTAGATGGCCACGGTAACAACTCTATGTTTTTATTAAGAAACCATTGCATGACACGATGGGCCGTATGTATGGAGCAGTTGTCTTGTTGGAAAATAAAATTATTTTCCGGAAACACCTCTATTACTGACGGCAACATAATATTGTCTAATATTTCAATATATTTAATGGAATTGAGATGACCACCACTGTTCCAACACACACCTAGGCTCATCCAAGCCCAGACATTGACTGAAAACCTTCCTGATATTTGTGGATCGAAAGTATACTTTTCGTCGTATCTAGTGGAAGGAGGCCTATATACGCAAACATGTCCATCGTTACAGGATTTAAAAACCTTTTCGTCAGAAAAGACAACTTGTCCGCAGAAGTTTTCATCATCGATTATATAGTTGAGTGCAAAGTAATCCTACCCTGCTTCTTTTCTTCTGAAAGTTTGTATTTTTTAGCCGCTGAACAACTCTTCAAGTCGCTTTGTAGTTTTATTCTTCTGCAAGCAGTAGATACCGAAGCAAGGAAATTTGTCTCTGAAATTGCATTTACTGCAGTCTGAAAAGGGTTTTCTATTAGGTAATTTATAAGATTTTCATCTTCTTGATTATTGCTCTTTCTGGGCCTACCGAAACCAACTTTACGGGATACCGTTTGGTTGGTTTCCTATTGTTTTTTAACACTCATTATCGTGGTTTTACGCACAGCAAGTCTTCTTATCCAACCATCTTCAATTTTAGAAACAATTCCAAATTTTTGAATATCTGTTAGATGTCAAACCATTTTTAACAATGACGCCACTGATTAACGTCAAAGTGACATTTGTAAGATTATTAATGTCAATGAAAGAACGAATGATTTACATAGCTAAAAGAAAGTGTACCAGTTTTTATTGAAATCAAGTGTACCGTAACTAGGGGCTACTTTGCACCATTTTTAGTTGAGAATTTATGAATCGCTCAAGAAGGTCAACTTGTTATAAAAAATATTTGTATCATTACACTAGTTCGAAAAAGGTTCAATTAGTACATTTAAACCTTCATTTAGAGTTTAAATTAATTATAATTTTTTTTTTATAAAATTTGGAGCAGTCTCCTCATAGGAGAAGAATACTTTGCACCACTATCAAAAACAGCCTTAAATTAGTACGTAAAGCGATTTTGGAGCAATGTAGGACCACCATGTGGTTAACAATGAATCACTTATATACCAGAGTTGAACAATTGATCCGAAAAAAAAAAATGTATACATTTTATTTAGGAAATATTAAAAAATAAGTTTTAAACTATAATTTTTTAATGAAAATAGGTAATCTACAGTTAATTATAGATAACAAAACGTTACAGACGAAGGCATTTTAAATCCACCACTTCTGATCTAGCTCAGGGATAGTATAAAATCCTCTCCAGGAAATTTGTAAAGGTGGTTTGATGCTGACTAACACATTATTCCATGGGTAGTTGAGCTCATCTTTTTTTTTCTGGCTATTTCCAGGACTTTAGTGATTTTTGCATAGAATTTACCATCATGTCCTGGTTATTAAGGCCAGTAATCTGTCCTGGATATATGTCATCATCGTATGAAAAAAGAACATATCTTCCCACCTCACGAACAACATTAGGAAATGTAAGAGATCCCTAACAGTTTTCGAGCCAGAGGCCAATGCGCAATTGTCAGCAATGAATTGATTCTCCTTGTCCATTTCCTGCACTTCGGTTTCAGGATCATAATCATCCGATGAATTATGATTCAGCTCAATATTTGAGTTGTTTCTCCCAAAGCAAGTGATTTCCTCTCTCTCTCGGACTCTTCTGCTACCATAGAGTCAGAAACACTTTTACCAGCAGGAATATTCATTTTCTTTCTGCGAATCTTGGTAGAATTTGTATATTCTGTTATTTTATTTTCTAGTTTGAAGAAACAAGGCTTGAATCTCGGTTTGAATTATTGTTGAATCACAACTGCTTCTGAGAAGGCGAGCTAGCAGCTGATCGACATTCAGTGGCACTATTCCACATTTCCTGAAGCCAGATTTTAAGTTGTCGGCAATATTTGGAGCCATGATATATATTTTCTTTAACAATGGAGGAAAATGTTGTTTCTGAATGTTGGTGGTTCTTATGCCATCTGTACTTTCCTTCCACTCGGACAATACTTTATGCCATGCTATCTTCATAGGCCTGAAGATGAAGAATGCTACGTCGAGCGGTTAGATCAGGTGTGTACTGTTTGGCGACAGGCACACCAGTAATATTCCATTTTCACGACAAAATTTTAGTGTAAAGACTGTAATGTGAGGGGATAAATTGTCACATAATACAACCTTTTTTCCATCAAGTTTTTTCAGTCTGGGCAACATCTGACTCTCAAACCAGTCTGTAAACACAGAAACATCAAACCAATCTCTGGCGCTGTTGTTATACCGACAACAAAGTGGCCCATTTTCTGTCCAGGTTGTCCACATATGGTTTGATTCATAAACCACATAAGGCGGGAGAAGTTCTCCAGCTGCATTTCCAGCGAACATCAAAGACACTGAAGTTTTGGATGATATTCTAATTTTCTCAGGATATTTACATCCCCTCTTAATAAAAACTCTCCCTTGGCCTGGATTATCTGTGATATTCTCTGTGATTCACAAAAAAATTGCCTTTTTTATTTTAAGAAATATACTGCTTTTAGTAGTAAAAGTAAAATTTTACAGTTATCAAATTTTAGGGGGATAGAAATGAGGGCGGGAAGTAGAGGTGTGTAATGTGACACTTCTAAACCTTCAATAAAGTCAGTAAAATCAACATTACATATATGGTTGTAAATAAATAACCAATGTTAGCACTTTTTTATTAAAGAAAGTGTCATGGATAATGTATATTAATTATCATGGATAATGTATATAATTATCTTGGATCTAGAATATGGAAAATTAATGTGAATATTTCTTGAAAATAAAATGAATTCCTTTGAAACTTTTAAGATGTTAAAGCAATAGCATAATTTAATTACATTGTAGTCAATATTTATATATAGAATACTGAGTTAGTTGACACTTATTAAAAATATCTGTGACCTAAAATGTAGAGTATGTCGTTTATTTCAGTGTTTGTTAAAAAAGTAATGACTTTTGGTTAAAACATTTAGGAATTATCTAGATGAATGTGGACGACCGCTCATTAATTTTAGTTAATGATCACATTTTCTTAACATTTTGAAATAAACAAATCAGTTATTACTCCTAATTAACATTAATGTCAGTACTTGTGAATTTATTTTGCTTTAACAAATCATGAAAAATTTTTTAAATAACTTTTATTGCACAGTGTCACATTTTTAACACGCTTTTATTTTATTATTAGCTTCACCTGTATGTTTGTTTGTTTGTAACCGACTCTTTGGATTCGATTTTGACCCACTTTAAACGGACAGATTTAATTGAAACTTTGTACACTTACGAAGAACAGGTAACAATACAATAATTTGATAAGTTTATATCATTATCCTGATCAGGATCGCCAGTCCTTTCCTTACGTATCCTCTGCGTGAGAGCAAGAGGCTTAATATTGTAAGTACATTCCGTGATTCTCAGTTCGGTCGTTGGCCGAGCGGGTTAAGGCACAAGTCCTAGTCGACGCGAAACGACGGACTCCTCGGGCGTGCGTTCAAATCCCATGGCTGAAATAAAAAAATAATTTTTTTTCAGAAATATCTGTCGGATCGTAATATGTTATAATATCAGCATCAATCAGCAATATAAATATAGTTTAAAAAAACTACAAAACACGCTTTCATAGCACATCAAACTAAAAAGTGAAAAATAAATATAGTTTAAAAAAACTAAAAAAACACGCTTTTAAAGCACATCAAACTAAAGTGAAAAATAATTATTAATATAAACTGAAAACAATAATGAACGAAAAATACTAGTATTATTGTGAAAAAAGCGTGAGGCGCTTTGTGCCATATTTTTCGTATATCGAGCAACCCATGCTTTTTTCACAATAATACTAGTATTTTTCGTTTATTGTTGTTTTCAGTTTATATTAATAATTATTTTTCACTTTTTTAATTTGATGTGCTTTAAAAGCGTGTTTTTTAGTTTTTTTAAACTATATTTATTGTAATTCTTTGCTTGCACTTCCTTAGTGAACACCAAATTAAATAGAATACAATCACCTTAAAGTTTTATGAAGAAAACGTTGGGCATTTTTACTAGTTATTTAAATTTTGCAATAATATTACTTTGTCAAGGGAGACACTTCCGTTGAGTATTTTCCATCGCACCACTTCAACCCTTAAGCGGTAGTGGAATCCATCCCTAAAATTTAAATGGCAATGAGGTTTAGTCACTCTAAAGTTCTTTAAATTCTCTTTACATTGGTATTTTACTTTTTAAATTAGGACTAATAATATTTTGCGACAAATTGTGTTCTAAAAGTAAAGAGTTTAATGAAGTAGTTACAAAATGAAACGAGCTTTTTTAACACGCTTTTATTAGCTTCACCTGTATGTTTGTTTGTTTGTTTGTAACCGACTCTTTGGACTCGATTTTGACCCACTTTAAACGGACAGATTTAATTGAAACTTTGTACACTTACGAAGAACCGGTAACAATACAATAATTTGATAAGTTTATATCATTATCCTGATCAGGATCGCCAGTCCTTTCCTCACGTATCCTCTGCGTGAGAGCAAGAGGCTTAATATTGTAAGTATATTCCGTGATTCTCAGTTCTGTCGTTGGCTGAGCAGGCAAGTCTTAGTCGACGAGAAACGACGGACTCCTCGGGCGTGAGTTCAAATCCCATGGCTGAAATAAAAAAATATTTTTTTTTCAGAAATATCTGTTGGATCGTAATATGTTATAATATCAGCATCAATAAGCAATATAAATATAGTTTAAAAAAACTACAAAACACGCTTTCATAGCACATCAAACTAAAAGTGAAAAATAAATATAGTTTAAAAGAACTAAAAAACACGCTTTTAAAACACATCAAACTAAAAAAGTAAAAAATAATTATTAATATAAACTGAAAACAATAATGAACGAAAAATACTAGTATTATTGTGAAAAAAGCGTGGGGCGCTTTGTGCCATATTTTTCGTATATCGAGCAACCCACGATTTTTTCACAATAATACTAGTATTTTTCGTTCATTATTGTTTTCAGTTTATATTAATAATTATTTTTCACTTTTTATTTTGATGTGCTTTAAAAGCGTGTTTTTTAGTTTTTTTAAACTATATTTATTTGTATTTAAGTTGGTTTTTTGTCAAAAACGCTCGTGTCTGTCGATTTTATATTTTCAAGGGGGACACTTCATTGGGCATTTTTAGTCGCGCCACTTTAATAAATAAATATAGGTATATTAATAAAATTAACATTTTTAATGAAAATTGTTTATTTCCTTAATTTCAATTTGGATTTGATGGTAACCAGACTATATTGTCAAGATGGACCTAGTCGAGATCGATCAATCTTAATGATTGAATAAATTAAATAGCAAAAGTAATGTTTGTTTAAAATAAATGAATTAAATGTCAAACTAGCCAGAGGAATGTTCCAAAATAAGATTGGGAGACCTTTTAGGCGTATAATTATCTAATAAAGCTGTCACATGAGGTATCTGGCCACAGATTCGTCCTATCTGTTCTCTAACATAAATAACCCACCATCAGCGACATCTCACTTACTCTTATCCTTAATTGTCATTCTTTATTCCTGTTCGCGTCAAGACGAGGGCTATTTCTGTTGTAACTGCGTTCCATTCTTTAAGGTTAGACTACTTTTTATTACACTTTTTTAGTTAGTAGGATTAAGTTAGCAGATGCTTTAGTTTGCGTTGTCACTTTTCCCCTAATTTTGACCATTTCTGTTTGACATTTATAGCACTTTTAAAATCCTAATAGTGAGTCCAGTGGCGTAGCATATATGAGACACGATGACATTACACATTAACAGTGGCAACAGTACGACGACAGCATTGTAAATGATCTATTTTGCATTTGCCTCAACATGGCTGCCTGTGGTCACAAATAAAGCTACTGTAATTTAAATTTGTGCTTACAATTTAATAACAAAGACGTTAGTGCCAAATTACCTATATTACATAAAAAAATGATTTTATTCTCAAAGCTTCTAAAAACTTGTAAACTGATCTCAAATAACATTTACATCTACATAGATTTGTGGGCTACCTAAAAAATTAATGAAGAGTAATACAAATAAATTCACATTTAGCTAAAATAGTCAGTACTGCGCCCAGTCATAAGCCCCAAGAATTGAGAGCATTAACGGTCAACAAATTTTTTTATTACATTAATTCAATTTTGCTAATTTTTATATTTCAAAATTCCGTCTGTTGTCTCTTGATAAAAATATAAAGTGATTTATTGTAATTTTTCTACACGATTAAATAAAATAACTACCTGGTTCAAATACACTGGCAAATCTGTTTCCAGTATCGTTTTCGCTTAAGTCCGTCTATCTGTTTCAAGTTGATAAAAATACTTCCAAAAAATCAATTTTGCATTTTGCCCCAATAATTGCTTACCATTTTTCTTTCTATAAGTGGCTCAATACTAGGGATGGGCGGTATATCGATCTGTTATAAGTAATTACTGGGCGGTAACCGTTTGATACTGAGTACCAGAATTCACCACTGGTTACCGGTTATCAGAGACAACCGAATAAAATTTATTCGTTTCTCTATGCCGGTTATAGAGCTGTTTTCAGCGTACCGATGATTACCGATACTTATGTTCTGTCATATTCTTACCCACGTATGATTTCTATTCTACAATATTTGTTTTAAGAGAATATTTATTTTTTATTTTTGAAGTTTTGCTTATTAATTGCTTTTAGAGAAATTATTTTTATTTTATTCTGAGAACACTAGAATAGTTCCATTTCGTTCGACGTTATGTATTTATTTTAACAAAATATTTCTAACTAGTTTTAATTCATTTATAAATTATTTCGAATTTTCCAGTTTTTACTTCACCTTCATCACGTTTCCTTTAAAGGCTATTTTTAAATTAAATTTGTTTACCAAATTGTAGTACCAATTTCTAAAAGTGATGAATTTTAGATGCTGCGTATTGCGTAAATGCTTGAACGAATCACTAATTTATTTTTCGATTAGAACCACGTTAGCTGAACTGAATATTGTACGTAGGTATATTCAGAATTCAGTTAACGTCAGGGAGTCACGGATCGGTAATGTATAGAAATATTGGTAACTAGTAACCAGTAACTACTAAAAATAACGGTTATGGAGCGGTAACTGTAACGATTATAACTAGTTACGACAAAATAACTGCTTAGGGCATCACTACTGAAAACTGAAACAATAATCACCTGACATTAGTTCTTATTTGTTGATGAAACATTTATTTCAAAGTGATGTGCAGGACTTCAAACTCAATTTGTCATCTCTGTTATACATTAAGCCACTGCCGGCGATGGCCCCCCCACATAACTTTTTGCATTTTCACTACACTACCGTAAAACTTGTAAAACCAAAGTGTCACAAGGTTCTACTCTATTTTAAAACTGTCAATCTTTGTCTACCATATAGCCAGTAAACTCCCTTATCTCAAACTCAGTACTCATTCTCCTCCATAAGATATCCGAAAGTTCCATCCTCAAAGATTTCATACTTAATAGATTCATCTCTTTCGTAAAATTTCTAGGCAAATACAAATACAAGTAAGCACAACCCATTAACTCTTAAGTTTCTCGACGTCCCTAAATACATATTCTCTAATAATATTTTATAATTCCTAGTTTAATGTCAAATTTGAAACTCGAAATTACTAAAATAAAACATTGTTAAACCCAGACATTGTGAATTGTCAGTGTGAATTGTCAGTACAGATCCTGTTCACTTTTTAATTAAAAAGAGCCATATAATAATTATAAATCAAAAGAGCCACAAAATTTAACTTGAAAGATCCAAATAAAACTCACTATCTCTTCAATTTATAATAAACAGAAATCATCAAACGACAATAAAACATTTGCACACCATATGAATCTCATCACCAAAAGAACTATTAATCATAATCTATAACACAAAGAGCCACAAACCAAAACAAACAGACGCTTCGCTACTAGACAAGATACCTAGTTAGATTTTAAACCGGATCACTAATACACAGCATAATAAAATTTCATTGATTTTTCACAGTATAATAAAGTAAATTACTAAATTAAATTTAAAAAATATTTTTAGATATACTTAAATTAGTCTATCAATTACACAAAAACGGAGCGATATCATCCTAGATCGATGCTCTATAGGCCTGTGTACCTTAAGAGTGAAAAGAAAATGCAGGAGGCATTAATACCCATGGGTAGACCACCACCAATTCCTCCACCGGAACCTCCAGTACCGATACCTCCAGAACCTCCAACAGAAATAGAAGAAGAATCAGAAGCTTCTGTGGAAAATGAGGAAGAATTAAATCGTTTACCATTATTGATATCTAGGTGGGTACAACGTGTGTGGAAATTGAAAAAATGTGTCTCAATCAAAAATGTTTATTCACTGCTTTACAAGTCACCGAAGCACCAATATGAAATTTTGGAACACAAAAGTTCTGGATGCCTAGAGTATTCTTACTGAAAGCTCCTTGTGGAAGCTTGAGTGTGAGAGACAGTCATACTATTCAGACATTCCTTCAAAATGGTATTGAAAAATTAAACATAGTTATTGATAATTAATTAATATGTCTGAACATATATATAGCTTAAATACGTATTAAAAAAAAAGCAAATTTTTTTTCAATATATCAGTATTTAGATATACAGCACCTCAACCAAAAGTGAGTTAATACCCTATTTGTATTAAATATATAAATAAAATAAATCTTTTTTTTATCTACGTTTAATTACGACCCAGCCAAAAGAAACAAACAAAAATAAATATGTGTACATGTACATACATGCACACACATGTTCGTATATGCGTGGTATATAACCACGCATATACAGACATGCACATATATACATACATACGCACAACACCTACAATATGTTTTAATACACCGCATTTGAAATAGAATATCTACAGTACTCTACAGCCCTTGAGAAAATGCTGAAGAAAAACATATTGAAACTGAGAAAAAAATATATTGTTATTTGGCTAATCTCATTTTAGAACTGAGATAAATTAGGTTAAATCAACTCTGTTTAACTTTCAGTTAAGCGATTGATATACATTTTAGAAAGCACACTGTATACGTCAAACGTAACACATTATTAAATATGATTTGAACGAAACAACTACTCAGCGGGCAAATACCCCGACCTGCATTGGATTATACATTCAAATCATGATAGATCGGTAGCCAATATCATTTGTCAATTCCTAACCAGACATAGACCGGTTTCGAACTTATTAGTTCTCCTCAGTATTCCATAGGTTATGGAACAGACAAATGATAGTGGCCAACCTGCTAGCATATACTGACTAAGGTAAATTGAGTAGTGGGGAGAGGTATGTGAAACTTCTCATATGGTCCAAATGCTACTATCCGACCGACATCATAGATGTCTCTGTGGCGGATAGCGACTTGCGAAGCAAGTACCGAGAGCGGCGACCTCTAGCCCAGGTGGACTAAACTACTATTATTAAATATGATTTGAACGAAACAACTACTCAGCAGGCAAATACCTCGACCTGCATTGGATTATACCTTCAAATCTGATAGATCGGTAGCCAATATCATTTGTCAATTCCTAACCCGTATTTGCCCGAGTAGTTGTTTTGTTCAAATCATATTTAATAACAGTAGTTTAGTTCACCTGGGCTAGAGGTAGCCGCTCACGGTACTTGCTTCGCAAGTCGCTATCCGCCACAGAGCTATCTATGATGTCGGCCGGATAGTAGCATTTGGACCATTTGAGAAGTTTCACATACCTCTCACCACTACTCAATTTACCTTAGTCAGTATATGACTAGCAGGTTGGCCACTATCATTTGTCTGTTCCATAACCTATGGCATACTGAGGAGAACTAATAAGTTCGAAACCGGTCTATGTATGGTTAGGAATTGATAAATGATATAGGCTACCGATCTATCATGATTTGAAGGTATACTCCAATGCAGGTCGGGGTATTTGCCCGCTGAGTAGTTGTTTCGTTCAAATCATATTTAATAACAGTAGTTTAGTCCACCTGGGCTAGAAGTCACCGCGGTACTTGCTTCGCAAGTCGCTATCCGCCACAGAGACATCTATGATGTCGGTCGGATAGTAGCATTTGGACCATATGAGAAGTTTCACATACCTCTCACCACTAAACGTAACACAATCAATTGTAGACCCTCGTCTCTCTTTACCTAATACAAAATCCTAAAATTTAGAGGGGGTTATTTCGGGGACTTGGGAGGCAGTTATGGAAACATTTTTATTATAAGTAATAGTACCATGGCATGGGAGTGAGTGGTTTAATCCTGGCATGAATAGTGAATTCATGCAAGGCAATATTTATAAAGTTTAGTTTATAAATCTTGCATGCAAGGGACTAAAACACACTTTACTCCCGAGGTGCATACAATATTTTTTGTACGAACGGGAACAATTTTTATTACAAAAAAAAATAAATAAATGCAAAAACTAACGAACAATAAATTGGCCACGAAGCTTTTGTATTTTATTCCAAATTTATCTAGGAAGCCTTGTATTTAATTGTCTGTTTGACATTATTTTTTATTTATTTCTGTTTGATGCTTAGATTACTAAATATTATTAATAACCCATTATTACGAACTGTGAAAATTACCTTATTAATATTAATTTTAATTTGAAATAAGCTACATTTTATGGTTTATATGTCTGATTCTTAATTTTTTGTTCTTTCTACCATTAAAAGTTTGATATAATAACAATGTTGATGTTACGTTATATTTGTGTTGTTCATTGGTTTTGATGGCGACATTAAATCCCTCAGGGACTAAACGCTCGTTTTACTCCTTGTTTTGAGGTAGTAAAATACAGTTTTATTCCCGTTTGTATAAAAAAATTTTGTTTGTTCACTAATCACCATTTATTAGGATTATTAAAACTTAAAAAAAGAATTATTTATATTCCGATTTATAATTGATTTTGAAACAGAATCTTTTGAAAATAGTGGATTTCGATCGATTCCCTTTCACATAGTATTTGTCTACTTGTAGTGATAATTTTATTAATTAATGTAGATACCGACTCGTTATCCCACACGAAGCAACCAGAGATGTTTTATCTGGCAGAGTACCATATTTATTTGTCGAAGATAAAGGAACAACTTTATTTAAACCAGTTCATATGTTTGCCGCCCTTAAGTTAAATAAAGAGCGAGTTGAAAGATTTGAGGATTATAGCTGTGTCGGTGCCCATGAGAGAACATTCGACAAAAGGCCCAAGAAAAGGGCGGGACTGGGATATAGGAGAAAATATATTTCTCCAGAACTAATTGGTAGAGGTATTTATGTAAGTGTTTTGAAAACAAAAAAACATTGAATGTTCAAAAAGTTTTATTTTAAGATTTGCTAGCTGAAAAACAAATGAAGCTTATTGTAAATTATTTGGGGTAGTGGGGAAAAGAACTGAATAATTATTGCAACTTTGCAAATATTGGTATATCAAGACATTACCTAAACAGAAATTGTTTGCCTAATTAAGCACATATTTATTTAACCATATATTTTATAAGGTTTGGTTTCGTTGCTATGACAATTGTTTTCATTTTTTTTAAACAGCACCCTTCATTTTTTACATTTTTAAAATAAACGGATCACTAAATTTGTTGTGTTGCTGTATTAGAAAATGTTTGGGAAGAATAGATTTAAAATTTATTAACATTTATTTAGGACATTTACATTCAACCTGAATAAAGATAAAAATCGATTTACATTTTGTGGGCAATTTTTTTATAAAAAAAAATAAGAAGGTACTGAAAGATATAAAAAATTACAAAAAATGTAAATGATAACACGATATTCATTCGTTTCAATTTAAACTGACTAGTTTACGAGTAGCGTGTAAAAGAAAGGATCGATATGGTAGCATATATCGATGTAAAAATGACACAAGAAGATATTTACACTTGATTTGACGAAATTCTTTCTATTATACAATGTTCTGTAAATAGAGTAGTAAAGAAGTTTGGAAAAACAGAATAACAGAAAATTATAAAAATGCTAAAAAAACTGGAAAACCAAAATCAGGTTCTTGTTATTCAATGATAGGTCTCAGGTATCAACGCGATATTTTGCTGTGGATTACGATGTAGACTCCAAATCTATTATTAAAAAAAAAAGACACATGTATGTGGTCCAGGAACCAAATGAGGATGATTCTCACATATCACATTTTGCGGTCTAGTGTTGAAACGTAATAATGGGCGTTCTCAAACGCATGTTGGGCAACACTAGACATCTGTTCTAACCATATTTGAGATGAGCTATAATATGCTCCTTGAATTTAGTTTGATTGATCATCTATTTTGTCCAACATACTTTTGATTACAGTCCTTACAGCTAAATTCGTAAATCCCGACTTTTGTATTGTAGTATTTCCCGATAAGTGAACCACTGTCATACCTAGGTATAACTTTAAAAATCTTACCAATGCTACAGGTGGATCGAGGATCGTATGGAATAGATACAAGTTTCGGATTTTCTCTTTCATTTTGAAAGGTCGAGGAAACTCGAGGTATGTCTTTTTTTACGTTTCCGAATTATTTTATCAACTAAACTAATATATCTATTACTTACAGCTATATCCATAATCAATGCATGTTCTTTTTCAAACCTCTCCTTACTGGGGGGGGGGAGTTTAAATAGACGATAAATAGAAAATTAAACTCGCCATTTTGTGTTGAGCACAATGGTGAGAGTCCTTAGGGATAATATATCTTAATATATATCTTAAAGTACTGGTATATTCAGTTGTACAGAGTTTTCAATTTCATATGTGAATTTAACTGACGCGAAACGACTGTTTAATTTAGAAACAAAGTTCTCAACATCAGTGACTTTTGTATCAAACACTGTAAAAAATGCCATCAACATATCTAAAGTTAAATTAATGGATCTTGGCGTGAACGTCACAACGTATAAGCTGCCGAAATAATTAAAATAGATAGCAACGCCTGCTCATATGCCAATGTCGTTTCATACTGACAAGGTATAACAATGTTTAGATTCATATAGAAAAAAGATAGACACAGGCATCGAATTATTTTATCGTATTTTCTAATTGCAGTTGTGATGACGTGCACGCCAAGATCCGTTGATTCTAATATATGTATATGGTGATATACTCGAAAAAATAAGCTCGAAAAAAAGTCCTTCGACTTTCCAAAATGAATGAGAAAATCTGAAATGTTTGTCGATTCCATACGATCCTCAATTCACCCATGGTATTGGTGAGATTGTTAAAGGTATAAGTATGACAGTGATTTACACATCGGAAAATAAACTACAATATCCTTTGTACAATACAAAAGACAAAACTGAAACACACGAAATGAGGGGGGAGTTACGAAATTAGCTGTAAGGACGTAATCAAAAGATTGTTGGACAAACTAGACGATCAATTCAAACTAGATTTAAGGAGCATATGGCTCATCTTAAATTTGGTAGAACAGATAAGTCTAGTGTTGTCCAACATGCGTTTGAGAACAACCATAAAATAGATATTAGCAATTTAAGATTAATTAGGAATGTAACAAATACTAGACGGTATAAAAGTATAAAAACAGTATGAATAGTGACAGAGGGTCAATTCCATATAATCCGCTCTATTGGTTAGTTAGCACGGTTCACGGAACCCTAACAATAGTTTTTTTTCCTGGTCCATATAGGCAATATTTACAAAATTACAATCATTAATCAGTTCTGCTTCCCCACCCTACAATATTACATGACCCAATTTGATACTGTACTGTATAACTGATAAAAAAATGAAATAGGAATAGTTAACATTTCAACACTTGACATTTTATATTGTGCCCAATTATCTTAAGTTATAAGTTCGCCCCTAAGAAGTACATTGCACAAATTATCCTTAAGTTCGCCACGAGGTATTGCATATACACACAACATTTCAAAACCTTTCTGTATTTTTTATCATTTTTGGAAATTTTAGACAATCCACAACATTAATTAGAAATTTCCAGATTCCAATGGTTACACAAATACCGACAACGATGAGCTTATCTGGTGTTGGTGATTGTCCTAGGTAGCGGATTAGGCCGACATTAAATAAGTTTCCACTGACTGCACTTTTATGCTACGCATATCTTTATTTTTTTATTAAGATGCTAAATAAAATAGAGATAGACACGTCAAGTAGTCACTGGAACGTTTTCCAGTAACGCTATTATTTATTTATAATAAAATACTTAATAAGGTAAATACGCAATTGCACGATAAATTTACACAGTAAAGTAGTAAACAAAACAGGGGAAACTATAACAATGAGGGTTAAGTTAGGTTAAGTTAGGTTTTCTGTGGTTGGGACCCCGCGGACCCTCCACTGTGGCCATCAGCAGGCCTATGGTGACTCACTCCTAGTTATATTTCACCCAATAAGTTCAGTCTCTTAATTAAACTAATAACTTTATTGGGTGAGAATGTGAGATCCTCTGGCAGCAGTTGCCATTTGCCAAATATTAAGAATTGGATCCTCTCCACAGCGGGACAGGCGCATAAGATGTGATCTGCCTTCTCATCCTCTATGCATGGACGGCACTCGGCGTTTTCCGCTAGGCCGGGTTTATGCAGATGATAGTTTAGTCGGCAGTGCCCGGTATATAGGCCTGTTAGAGTTTTCAGGTTTACCCTGTTTAACTCTAAAACTTTCTTAGCTCTTGATTTCAAAGGGTATTTTGCCTTCGATTGAACTAATCCTGGTAACTCTTGCCAATATTGTAGAGTTTTCCTCTCAGTTCAGGTTGAGATAGCCATTTTAGCAGTACTTGAAGATAAGCCAAGTATCGGTTCTGGTCCGATGATTTATGATCCCGCTCCTTCTCTGGCCAAGGAGTCGGCTATTTCGTTACCTTCCATACCAGAGTGGCCGGGTATCGAGTCTAGAGCCATTTTGTTGTTTTTGCTCAAATGATTTAGAGCCATCTGACAGTTCCATACCGTTTTGGAGTTACACCGGTAGGAGCCAAGAACTTTTACAGCTGCTTGGCTATCTGAGAAAATTTTTATTGATCTGCGTGTAAGATGCATATATTCCAGCCTTCGCACACACAGTTCAATGGCATGAACCTCGACCCGAAAAACAGTTGCATTAGTACCTAGGCTTGAGGATATCCTCACCCTTGGTCTGTAGCTATGTACTCCGGCTCCTGTTCCCTCGGGAGTTTTAGAGCCGCCTGTAAACCAACAAATGTCTGCACACAGTAGGTCGGCTTTATTCCAATCCCAGTCATCTCTTTTCGAAGGAAGGATGTTGAAGGTCAGCTCGTAGTTGGTCATCGTAGGCATAGTATCCGAGGGCATTCCCAGGATGCCGTGATTCTCTATGTCATCCAGCAACCTGTTCCGATCCATGATACTAGTCTGCAACATATTAATGGCCGCTTGTTGCAGTCTGTAGGTTGCCCACCTGGCCTCTCTCTGTCCAAATATTTGCTAATCTCTGCAGTCGAGAAAGTTTGGTTTTGGCCATCCGTTGTGATCCTTTCGGCCACCAAACAATGGATCCGTATGCTATCATTCGTCTGATGACCGTGACATAGATCCAGTAAATTTGTTGCGGACCCATGCCCCAGGATTTGCCACAAATACGACAGCATGTCCATAAGGACAGCTTTGCTTTGTAGATTACCTTTTCCAGATGGGAATTCCAATTAAGTGATCTATCTAGAGTAATTCTTATATATTTCACCTCCTCCGCAAATGGAATAGTTTCACCCATTAAGGAGGGAGATTTTAAGTCCTCCAGCTTCCCTTTTCTGGGTGAATGATACTATTACTGTTTTTTGAAGGTTTACAGACATATGTTCCCTGTCACACCAGTTACTCACTGCAATGTCTCTTGAAGGGTGTTCGATATTACTTCTTCAGAGTTTCCCATGACTAGTATGAATAAATCATCTGCATATGCTAGAACCTCTCAACCTCCCATAGTGTAAGAATAGACAATAGGTCGTCCACAAGAGGTGACCACAAAAGGGGGGAGAAAACTCCACCCTGCAAGCATCCTCTTGTGGCTCTAAAGCTTACTGTTTTTTCCTGTAGAGACGTTATTATACTTCTATTTGATAGCATAGCACGAATCCAGTCGCCTATAGTAGGCTCAGTTCCTCTGGCAGCCACTGCTGCATATATAGAGTCGGGCAATGCAATATTAAATGCTTCCTCAATGTAAAAAAAAACTCCCACTGCAATTTCCTTCATTTGAAGGGATTGGGTGATCTTCTCAACTAGGTTGTTGAGTGCTAGTTCTGTAAAAATTTGTTTTTCACATACGAAAATCAATAAAACAAAAAAAAACGGTAACAATCAAACTCAAAAATAAACAAATACAATTTGATAGCTGACATGCAGAAACAGGAAACGATGAAACATGTGGCAACGAGGCTAATCAAAAGCGTTCGATCAGACTGATCGATATTATTCACGCTTGTTACCGAGACGTACGAAATTAGACCCTCTCTTTCTTTTTTGTCAAGAAAGTTAGGTTTTCGTATAATGCATCAACAGCGTTAGTTTGAGATATTAACAGTCACATATAATGAACTTCCTTGCGCTGTCTTCCTCATTTTATTATTTTGTAAATAAAGAACGCGCGACAGCGTACGTTGTAAAATAGAAATAAATTTGTGATGTAACGTCATTCTTTCGTGATTTCGATTATATAGATAAATTTTTTTAATCTCAAAACAATTCATCAACTTGTGTTCAATACCAGCGTAGTTAGTAACTATTTGATATATAGAGGAACATTTGTTTGTCCTATGGGTTCTCACGCACAAAAAAAATGATTGTTTCGAGCTACGATGGTCTCAGACTTAACTTCATTGTGGATGACTTTATATAAGATAATAATAGAGAGCATAGTTCGCCTTCTAATTAAGCTGTTCGTATTAAAACGCGCATAAAAGTTTTTGTGCGGGGTACCTGTCACTGAATAAATATCGTCTTAGGCAATGGTAACTGATCAGAAAATCTGTCAATGGCGAAGATGTGTATGGGATATGACTCCTGACGACAGATGCATATTCCACTTTAGATCTAAAAAAAGTTACTAACAGAAATCGTATTCTCTCAAGAGATTTAAAATCTTTCATGTTCCTAATTAGAAAGCCAAGACTCTTATAAACAGGTTCTACATTATTATTGATATGATCGTTATAGACAGATTATGATTAAACGTAACACCAAGATCTACTTAAGATGAATCCACCGAGATTGTAATCGAATAGTAGCGAGTCATTTTTGGAACTATACGACATTACATTATATTTACTGGCATGAAGAGATAGATGATTGTCAAGGCACCATATATTTATAAGAACTAGACTTTTCCACAGTTTGACACAGTCAAGAGATTTCACAAAATATCTTTAGATTGCCTGCGTATGGGATAAAGCGCACAATAAAGTTAGCTGTGATATCATTAATGAAAATATCAAATATAAGAGGGCAAAGACTCGAACTTTGTCGTAAACCCGAGGTTTGAATAAATTTGACAGACTGGAAGCCATGACACTGTACAACAACCTTAGGCCTGTCAATTAAGACCTAAACATGGTAATTAAACCAACACTAAGACCGAAGCTGGCCAACTTGCACAATATATTAAACCAATGTCCAATCTGCCAAATACTTTGGAAAAGTCGGTATAGATAACATCTACCTATCCTTTTTTATCGATGACTTCAATAGTGGCTTGCGTTTTGTCTACTAAATTGGTAATAGTGGATCGTCCTTCGATGAAACAATGTTGTTCCGGTAATATAACATTCTTGAGGAGGAGGCATGATAAGAAACTGTAAATTAATATTTCAAAAACTGCAAATGATTATATTATATAATACAGTTAGTATACAAAGTTGTTCAACGTAAAAAATTCGTGAATGGATTATATCTGTTGCGTAAACTGTAAATTGCCTTAGCAACAACAATAAACATTTAAATTAAAATAATTTCTGTCAAGTTCCTGTTCGTATTTAAAAATTATAAGTGATAATTCCCCGTTAAGTAGTAATTAAACAAAAATAAAATGCCTTGCTGTCCTCCCGCTTGTTGTGCCCCATGCTGTGGTCCTTGTTTCCCTTTCTGCACACCATACCCGCCTTGTGTGCTTCCTGTGTGTCCTGCGCATTTCCCTGCCTTACCCTGTTGTCCACCATCTTGTGGCCCGTGCTGTCCACCTTGTTGAAAAGTAATGCACCTCTTATAATGTCTCTGAATTGTAAGTGTACTTAGTAGAAGATTATGCAAAGCAATTAAATAAAACAAACATATTTTTGGTGCTTTTATTTCAAACTTTGAGTAGATTTTTGGAGAATCGATTTCATCGATATTTATGCAGTTATAATTTATATAACTGACATATTCATGTATTTACATGAATATGTCATTCTGAAGTATGATATGACCGCCTGAATTGGAATTACTGAGTATCATTTTTCAATGTGAAAAATGTAACAACACGTCCTTTGATCCCGTGATCATATATAAAAAATGGTAGGAAAGGAGATCCGATAACAAATTTGCATTCTTTCGAGGTCTCCTTGACGTTGACCACTGGCATATTTACATAATTTGTAGAAGTTTGGGGTGCACAATTTGTAGGTGCCACTTGCCTTTTAAAAAATTCCAATGTAGGTGCAGAACTTGTAAACTTCCCTGGTGCATAGCTTGTGGGAGTACCAAATCTTTCTGAAGATGGAGACGTTGTACAAGAAACAGGAGTTATGGAGTAACTTGGTTCCATTAGGTTTGTTCCAGGAGCAGTCAGAAACGATCTGAAACTATCCTCAACATGCTCGAAACGAAATTGGCGTTCCAGAAGACAACAATCGGGGATTCTATCTACTAGTTCAATTTCCAGCAAGCCAACTGATTAGTTTCTAACGGATTTGAATAATTCACGGATTCTCCACGGATTTTAACCTGGTCATGCGCAGTTGAAATATAAAAAGTTTAAAACTATTTAAATTATAAACGTATTTGTGAACAACCTAACATTCTGTGGTAGCATTCTCTAGTTTGCATAAATATATAAATAATTCTCTCCATTTTCTAAAACTATTGTTTTGGGAAGTTTAAACACAAGTGATTGAAAATGATTACAAAACAGAGCTATACGTTGTTATTTATAAATATCATGCGGCGAACTGCGAAAGTGCGGAAAAAGCTGAAGAGAAGCAAAACTTTCATTCCAGCAGTATAATTTGCCAACTAATTCCCGATTAGTTGATGTTTAGACATGCGCATTCAAAAACTACCTTAAATTGGAAGATCTGATTCAAATCCCTTTTCACTAAAACACCATCGAAAGTCAATAGATATTGATGGTCCAATCGTTAGACTGGATTGAAAAGGAAACTATCTTAAATGGGAAGATCTGATTCTTTTTTTACTATAACACCATCCAAAGTCAATAGATACAATCGTCTACCTGATACTTCATGAATTACAGCTTCCTCCCAAAATCTCTTTCAATTTTGAAATCCTCCGATCAACACTATTGTTAGATACTAGTGTATCTGGAAATTAAAAATTTTAAAATATCTTTTTTGAGCTTAGAGTGTGGCCAAAGAAGATCTTAATCGTGCAATCTTTCGACCATTTATTATCTGCGTCCACTACCACCAAATAACTCATACTGTCCATAATATTTAACATTTTATTTGCAACACAATTTTCTCCCTGGAGCATCTTCGCATGCAGACACCTGATAAGTAATCATTTATTCCTATGTTCTGTATACTGATAGAGGAGATTATACCATGATATACTTACCACATTTCGGTCATATTTCTCTATTTATTTATGTTTGTAGCGGCATCGCCTACAGTGTTTTGTTTCTACTAACTCCATTTTCTCTGAAACTTTAAAATAATGTATTCAACCGATTAAAATTGTGGGAAACAGGACAATAGGTCAAAATAAAAACGCCACCTTACCTACGTTTCGTTTAATATGCTTAAATTTCTTTAGGGCTCAATAGCCAATTAATGAAGAAGTTTAACAAATGAAAGGCAAGGTGGCGTTTTTATTTTACCTTATTATCCTGTATCCAACAATTTTGATCTGTAGTAGATTTTTTAAGGATATAAATTTCACATTTTAATAATATACTCAATAATAAAATACCTATAACATTTTACTACAAAAAAAACTCTTTAGACCACAACTACCAAATATTCGTAATGGACTTTTACAGCAAAAGACAAATTTAAGAGATGAGAGCATATTTGAAAATATATAATTTTTAATACCCACATTAAGGTAAACATACAAGATTTTTAAGTTATCGACTGTGAAAAAATTAATAAATAAAATTTTTTTGGTATATTTGTCGTGATGTCATCTACACCGTATGTGCACTAATGCATGAATTTGAGAAATTATTTTTAAATTGGTAATCTAATTTTCATCTGTGGAATGAAACTTCATATTGTGACAGCTAAACCTCGAAACTATCGTTTTATATTTTGTGATTTTATTAGTTCAACATAGAAGAGCTGGAAATTATATAAAACAAATGGGACAAGGATATATTTAAGCTAGTTCTGAAAACCCACCACATCTAATACCAGTTAATACTTTTTTTTTGTACCATTTAATACAGCCCACCACAGATAGACTTTCACATGGTAGGTGCTTTTATATACTGAACTTAAATTTTGTAAATGTCGAAGTAAAAAATGTAAAAACTAAAAGATAAGGACTTTTTTTCACAGTTTGTTCAAACTTAAATTGTAGTGTATTTACTCACTTAAATAACTTTTTTTAAAATAATTTTGTGTTTGGAAACGCAATATTCTTAACCCCAAAACAGACAAATCAAAACTTTGGCGCTGAAAGGTCGCAGAAAACCAACAGAAAATAGGTGCATAAATGCGGGTGGTTGATACGACAGGTTGGCGGGCGTTTAAATTGAGACTCATAATTTTTTTAGGTAAACAGGTCTCAAATAAAATTTTTTTAAACTTGTTCTTTATATATTTCGTACTTCTTTTCCAACCTAAAAATAAAAATCACCGTATAGATCCATTGGAAAGTTGAATCTAAAACCAATTTTTGTGTGCTGTACTGTAAGCAAACAATTTACTTTATAATGGAACAGGAAATTTTTATTGAATCAGTCACCATTAATTTTTAGTAAACATGAGTCGTTCGTAGCGAAAAAATACGCCTTTAGGCCGGCATCCTATGCATCCGATTTCCGACGATACGATGCATGGTCCGACGGTACTCCTATTGGTCAAAATATTTTGGCGCCTATTTACATCCGTACATTTTAACAGTTCTCCGACATCGTATGAAGTTGAAATAGTTTTGACTTTTGTCCAATATCGTGCATTTTTTAACCTTACTTTTTCAATAATTTGTCATTGTCTTGTCATTTTGTGCATTTTCAATAAAGAAAGAACTTCTATATTAGCTCAAAGACGATGAATAGTATATTAAGTATTAAAGTCAGTAAGTGTTCTTTACTGGTTGAGGATATGTTTGGAGATCGAGACGAAGTGGACATCTCCAAAACATCCGAAACCAAGACTCTTAATGACCGCAGTGCTTATGACGTTTTTTGCACGCTCAAATATTGAATAATAGTCCAGTCACATTAGAGGTTTCACCTCGGAATGAGAGATAATAAGCTGTAAACTTGTATAAACCTTTATTTTGGCGTTCTAAAAGTTGTCTCAAAAGTCTCAAAAAATCTCGTGTCCGCGTCTGAAGATATTCAAGGTCAAAGGTCACAAAAATAGGTTTTTTGCAAATATCTCGCTTCCTATGGTTTTAATGCCATTTGCATTTATTATAAAAATTGTAGAGAATAAAATTCTCTACAACTTTTGTTCCAGATATTTTTTTTATATACTCAACCATTTTTGAAATAGAGGGCGGAGAGTGCGCCGCGCTTACCTATTCACAGCATAACGCAAGGTCAACCGTAAATCCCGGTAAATAATACGATGTATAAAGTCTATAAATCATTAAAAAATATATAATTATGAATAATTTGCATTGTTTATTAATTAATACATTATATTTAATGATATTTTTCATTTACCGAATATGTATTTGTTTAATATTACTTACCTTTCCGTGTAATCAAAAAAATTGTTGAGTGTAATACTTTAACTATATTTTAATTATAATTAAAATATACATATATATTAGAATATATTCTAATATATATGTTAATTATATTTTAATTAGAAAAAGAATAGAGTAAATACATTTTAATTATATCTTTATTTAGAAATACTTTTTCATCTATTTATTACAGTTGACGTTCAAATGTGGGGAAGTTTTTCAAAAACTTTTATAATTAGAAGGACTTGAGTCTTAATTTTCTTCTTCTTCTTCATCATCGTCTTCCGGTCGCTCGAAAATTTCCAATTCAATATCATCATTTTCATTGTCAAGGATATTTGTCTCTAGATCTTCGAGAATTTCGGGGTCAAATGTACTATCTTCATCGAGATCGCTTTGATACGGTGAAGCATTGAGGTACGCTTGCCCATTACACTGGCCACAAGCTAAAGAACATTGCAACCCCGATTTCCTGCATCCGCAGCGTGAACCACAATCATTCTTGTAGTTGATTACACGGAAAGGTAAGTAATATTAAACAAATACATATTCGATAAATGAAAAATATTATTAAATATAATATGTTAATTAATAAACAATGCAAATTATTCATAATTATATATTTTTTAATGATTTATAGACTTTATACGGCGTATTATTTACCGGGACTAACGGTTGACCTTGTTGCTGTGAATAGATAAGCGCGGCGCGCTCTCCGCCCTCTATCTCAAAAACGGTTGAGTATATAAAAAAATATTTGCAACAAAAGTTGTAGAGAATTTTATTCTCTACAATTTTTATAATAAATGCAAATGGCATTAAAACCATAGGAAGCGAGATATTTACAAAAAAAAAAAAAAAAACGATTTTTGTGACCTTTGACCTTGAATATCTTAAGACGCGGACACGAGATATTATGAGACTTTTGAGACAACTTTTAAAACGCCAAAATAAGGGTTTATACAAATTTACAGCTTATTATCTCTCATTCCGAGATTGACCCTCTTTTTTGGCTTAAGTGACTGGATTATAAATTTAATTAAAACTAACAGATTTAATTTTAAAAATATATAAAACAAACAAGTCGCACATGAAAAAGTTTTCGTTTTGGTTACTATGAGACCGAATATTTATTGTCAAGTGACATCTGCTGTCATTAGAAATTTCTCCAAGATAAGATTTTTGCCAAAACTTAAGCTTAATTTCTATATTCATTAGTTTACTTACCGTCTCCTGATCGATAAGTAATCACTTACCGATCGCTAATTTGTAAACGTCACTTACAAATGTCTCAACAAATCGGTAAAGGTGTCAAATTACCTGAGCGTGCAAAAACTACATTTGCAAAGCAAATAATGTACAAATCAAGATAAAACAATTTTTTTCAAATTAGTTGACCTTTTGTCTTCCCCTTTTAATGTCATATTTTATTGGATTTCGGATACAAATAGTGGGCCTATGTGAATTGCAAAATTTTTGCTCGCGATAATTGAAGCTTTTTCGGATATTGGACGTCGGAAATCGGATGCATGGGACGCCGGCCTTAGTCCTATGTTTTAATTTGCATGGACAACTTGATGTCATTTCTGCTTGTTATTTATCAAACTATAGATTACAAATTGTCTTAGTAACCACTATAAACAGTTATATTAAAACCAATCTTGTCACGTCTTTATTCGTTAATCAAAATTCTAAGTGATAATTCCCCGTTAAATAGTAACTAAACAAAAATAAAATGCCTTGCTGTGGCCCTTGTTGTTCTCCAAGCTGCTCACCATGCTGCTCACCATGCTGCTCACCATGCTGCTCACCATGCTGCTCCCCGTGCTGTGCACCGTGCTGCGTACCTTGTGTGTATGTTCCATGCGTCCTGCCCTGCTCCCCATGTTGCGCCCCATGTGGCCCTTGTTGTCCACCTTGCTGAATTGTTAATAACCAACCCAGGTGTTAAAATGTCTCTGAATTGTAAGTGTACCTAGAGATATATTCTTCAGATAGATGGTAGAATATCTATAATAGTGAAAATCAAGATCTGTAGATAATACGTATGGGCATTATGAATAATAAAGTTTACTGCAACTATTTTTGTAATTTTTAATTCATACAATAATTTAAGTGACAAAAGCGTATAAATCACTTCCTCGATAACGTATCCAATAAGAGTATTCTTTCCACATAAGCATCGAATTGCACAAATACATATAATTTTTGCTAAAAAAGTCAGTGTATTCGATAATTATTGACAATACAGAATTGCAAAATAATTTTTTTGCCAGGTAGAAACTTTATGGAATCCTTCTGATAAAAGTTAAAGTAAACTGTTATTTTATCAGTTTTACACAAGTTTCTGAACTGAAGAAAGATTACCTCACCTATAAAATATGTGAATTGCAAAAATAGTTACACACAATATGTTTTCAAGTAATTATAAGGGGGGAAATGAATGCAAAATTTAAAATTCGCATAGAATAGTTATTTACGTAACAAGACCAGAAAGTGATTCTTTAAGAGCGAGCCCTAGCGAGCCCTGAAAGCTAGTAAGCCCAGTGAAGACACTTTCCCGGGACCTTATTCTTCAGTTATCTACTGAGAGAAGTGATGTGTTTTGTCTCTGTCTAATTTATTATTTACTCATATTTCCGTCTCTCTTATTCTCCTAATAATTCTACTCCCTCAATTCAAGAAGTTGTATTTCATACAACATTTTTTTCTGCAACCATTTTTACTAGCTTCTTCGACAATTTTTTGTGACAGTAATCAACATCATCATCAGTCGAAGTGATGGCTTCATTATCATTCACTGATTTACAGTCAGCGACATCTGTTAATGTACAGTCATTTGGTATAACATTTTCTTATTTGAACAATTGTACATTCAACATTTAAACTGGTAAATTCTATAAAGAAATTTGTCTTCTTTATTGAAAAGCGTTTCTATGTACAAAAGTGCTGCTATGTGGAAAAAGTACCGCTATTCTAAATGAAAAAGCATGCAGAAATATACCTAGTACATTTCCGTTTAGTACGCGAAAAGCAAATGATTTTACTATCCATAGCATACTATTAATGGTTGTATCAGATAGGGGACCTCAAATTTCATCTGATTTGTTTAAATCTTCTTCAGAATGGAAATTCAATAAAATTTTTAGTTCTCCAAGTTATGCACCGTCAAATATAGCAGAACATAATGCCCAAACAGCAAACAAGTAATCGATGATAAATATATTCATTTAGCTGTATTGATATATAGAAAAAGTTAGACATTTTCCATCAGCTCAAGTCTAATTAACGAAGGTCGAATATACTTTGTATAAATGAAAATTTAAGGCCCAAAGTTGTCTGCGTTAAATGGTGTAATAATTTATTTGATAAGACAGCAAATAACTCAGCAAAAATATAGTAATAAAAAAATTTTTGTAAATTTAAATACAAGGAGATAGGAAAAAAGTTTATGTACGTACAGTTAAAATCAAAATCTCAGTAGACTCCTGCTCAGATAGTAGATAAATGCAGAAATTAGAACACGTAGTGTAAGGATAAATAAATAATGGTTTCATTTTTAGTTTAAAGTTTGCTATAATAAACAAGTAAAAAAAATATAGTATATGCAGAGCAGATATGTCCATTAACCAGTTCAAATTTGGTCAAAAATAAAAGGAAGACTAATGAGAAAGAAAGTATTTAAAATTAGGAGAAATGTAAAACCTCCAGATAGGTTGAATACATAGCATGAATTTAGTAGTACAGTAGCCGCCAGATCTTTCTCTAGAAGGGGAATATATCTGGAAAGCAGAAGAGTGTAGGAGTTCTTTGCTCTGGAATCGTACACCACGGTCATCCAGGAGAAGGTTTACGCCATCTACGAGTAATAGTGACAGGTAAGCATGAGGTAAGGAACGGTGCTGAACAGATGGTATGCTCTAAAAAAGCGGTGTGATCCCCCAGTAAGAAATCAGCTCCCGTTCAGGAATGCGAGGACGTCCTAGAGTTTCCCAGGATCCACACCAGTGTTGGTATGGATCCCGGGAGATACGAAGGTTCCAGGCAACGAGAAGGTTGATGAACTGGCTAGACTAAAAGCCGAGGAGCCCTGCCTCAAGCCGGAGCTCATATTGGGCATCACAAGAAGACAGGTCACGACGGTCCTCAATGAGTGGGCCCACGGGACACTGAAGAGGCACTGGAGGACCAACAGGGCATGTAAGTAAACTGTGATTTTGTTACTGGACCAAAGTCGAAAGACTGTAAATCTTTCAATCGGATTTTTGACAGGCCACTGCAGCCTTAGGAGACATCTATTATTGATAAATATTGAGAAAGACCCTACATGTCCAGGATGCGGAAGTTATAAACAAACCTCCTACTACTTCTTGGGGCAGTGTGAGGCATTTGAGCGTCTTAGGCACAGCATCTTCGATACTGAAACACCTGTAAGGTAGAAGATGAGCTCCCTCACACTGAGTGACATCCTGACCTTCATTAGAAGATCGGAAAGTTTCGATGAAAGAGCAAGAGAATTACATGGCTGGGGGGACAGCTGGGGTGGGTAAAAAGGCCGTCTGCGACCTACATGCCGGTCGGGCGTCAGCCTCCCACACCATTACAATTTAACATTAGTTAAATATGTAACTTTTGGAAAATGAGGATGTAACAGCAGTTGCTAAATTGTAAGGTTGATCATAAACAATTGACGTATGGTTATTATTTATTACCGATAATTTAAAAAAATTTGTTTTTGGTACTAAATTGTGTTTTGGGTACTAAAACGTAATTTCGATTACCCGCCTTCTCATTAAAAAACACTAAAATATAGTAAAAAAGTGCCCTATATAAGTAGAGTGTAACTAATAACACTAAATAATAGTGTCTGTAATATTTATATTTTTTGAACAATTTAATGTATTCGTTTTTTTTATTGTATAATTATGAAATATACCTACCTGAATATAGAGAAAATAATATGAAATGCATAAGCAAAAGCAAATAAAGCAAACGTTATTTTGCCAAGAGATGGACAAAAGGCTCACGAACTCGAACACGAATACCCAAGAAACTGACTAACTACCGACCTCTCCATAAACTATAGCATGTTTCATTTCAATTAAAAGTTTCAGTTTTCTACATTACCACCTGCCCTAGTACGAGGCAGGTGATTTGAGTAAAACACGCGGTTGCAACATAGAACTTACCTTTACCTCGTATTCTGTTCAGTATCAAACAGGTAACCATTGGTGACGTATACTCGTTCTGTGTCTTTGTTTTCCAGTTAGTTCTCAGTAAAAAGCCGGCTGTCCTTTACCAACTTTTGTTTTGTTTGTGCCTGTTTTGTTTTTTCTTTGTAATGAATTGGATTTTCAAACTGATATTTTAAATTATGTGAGTATACGCTAACTTCTACTGACAAAAGGTTGTATGCCATTGTAAAAAGAGGAATATTCTTATAGTAATAAAATCAGTTAATAAATTAATATAAGAACAACTTATTAGAAGGATCTTGTGGATTTTATTTTAATGAAGCGTTATTATTACCACTTAATTAAAATTAATTATTATTTCTATTCTGTGGAATATCAGGTATCCTTAGTGAAAAAGTATTTTTCTAAATTTTTTCGTTAAAAAAAATATGTATATAATTTCACAAATTTGTTATTTTTAATTAATTGAACTAATTGAGAATATGTTAAAATAATACATTTTTGGCATCTTCTTTGTATCTGTTCCATGTAAGATGTTGTTTTCTGATAATATCTACTATGTAAAATATATACCGTGTTCCATACAAGATTATATCATCTCATTTAAGAGATAACCAAACAAAACTGGGGTAAGCATAAAAGATAATTTTGTTTCTGATAATGGCATAGACAATAATTAATATTCTGTTTCTAAAAAAATAAGTCAATCTGTGATTGATACAAAACTATTTTTAAAATTTATTGAAAACAAAAAATTATACTTATTTATCACCTTTCAACAAATTTTTATTAGTGAAATTTGAGAGACTTCAATGATGGATTAGGAGACAAACTGAACCGGAAATTAATAAAAATGAGATTATAATATTGTATACAATGCCCTGCACTGCATGTGTATCTATAATACTCCATTTTGTATTTGTTCTTATTTGCTTTGTTTATGACTATAGACATAGTCAATTTTAAATATTGAACAATACGAAAATTTAATGACACAGTGGAATAAAGCTGCAATTCCCAAAGGTAATACTCGTAAAAATCATATTAAAATAATATTAGGCATTTTTTATCAAAAAAAGTTGCTTAGAATCACTTCAAAAGGCTAAATTTGGTTTCGAGTCCCATCTGCCGTCTTCAGGTTCTTACTTATTATGGTTTACTGCGGCTATTCATTAATCGAACTGAACTGAAAAGAGACAAACTCTTAACAAGGTCAAAAACAATATATTGAGAATTTTTTAATGTTTTAAATATAAATTAATATTTGGTAAATCCATTTTTCAAACGTCACCAAACATCTAAATACAGAAACACAAAAAATATTACTAATGCTCAAAATCATCATATCTCTTACACAGCATTTTTTTAAATAATGTTGTACTACATGTGATTTACTTGAGGTCTGTATGTAGATCAAAATTTTCGTTCTGCAAATTAATATTTTGGGTGAAACAACTGCACTAAAAATTAGATTTTCCATAGCCGCATAATAAACTAAAAACCGTTACAAAGTTAATCGTTTCTTATTTTCTCAACATATAAGGATTTCAAAAAGAATCCAGACAAAAAATAACCATTGCCTCGAATTGGATTTAATTCTTTCGCGCATATCATATTACCAAATTTGTAAATATCTGGCTTCGCAATACTTTTTTTACATTGTCCAAGATAATCCAGGAAAAACTTCATGGTACACATTTAATTCAGGCCAGAATGATTTACCCCAAATAATTTACTGCCCACCATCAAAAATTAACAACACGAAAGAAAAATATTTCTTAAAGCATTAAAGACAAGGAAGATGCAAACGAGGATTCAAACGGTGGATCACACGACGAACCCCTAATAAATAATGATTCCTCAGTTCCATAAGGTATTTTTTCATAATCATTGCTTGACTAAATAATATACCCTTAGATATAGCAAATTAATGGTGGCTTGTTAAGAGTGTCATAATTTTCAAAAAATTGTCCAATCAAAAATATTTTAAAAACGTAATTATCCTCTTGAAATATATATATAGAATAAAATACTTTTCGATTACAATTTTTAAATATTACGTACGTACCCTATACATCAGAATGTCGTTATGTAAAAAAAATTTTCGAAAACTAAACATTAAAAAGTACCTACTTATTTAAACTTTTTCTTTACTTTAGTTATCGTCTAGAATTTATTTATAATTGTTTGTCTGCTTTTTAAACGTGATCTATTAATGTTAACACAGAAGATCTAACACTGTTTAATTCTTGCGATATCGTGCCCATAAACTTTTGATAGCATACAGATAAGCGCAAGCTTTTGTGAACCCCAACACGCGAAAGTATGCCGAAAGCTCGTTTTTTCTTTTTCGGGGTGAATACATTAAGTTCCATATACAGTAATAACATTATATATTAATGTATTAGACATAGTACATTGAAGGAGGACTGAAATCTGGCATCGTATCGCAATGTTCATTAATGATAGATAGAAAATGAATTTGCTGACCAGCGACGACGGGTTGCCTGCCTCTGGTTTACATTGCAATGTTGCATTTTAAGTAACCCATGTCTAAAATTCAGTACGTATACAGTATAGCTCTCTGATAAATTAAGGGATGAAATTTCGTTTAAAACATTATCCTTAAAGCTAGCATATATTTGTTTTCAGGCACAAAACAGTTCACAGTTTCTTGAGGGTCGAAAATATTCATCAAAGGATTTGAAAGACTGTAAAAATTTCTTACTTTTTAAATTGAATGGTGTAATTTAAAAATGTAACTATAATTCCAGGATGAAATTTACGGCGAGCAAAAAAATTTGTGAAGGTACTTCTGATGGTATTTTATTAAAAAATTTCAAAACTTAAGAGATAAATACCTACAAATATTGTCTTTATTTATCATTAACAAAATTACTTATTATTCTCTTCTATTTTTCGGTAGCTGAATAATTAACATAAAACCCAACACCTTTCTCCAATATAACGTTAAATTATTCTAATGTAATATAATTATAAACGAATTTATGTCCTTATCACTTCACGTTTTAAACTAATAACATGAAGCTATAAAATATTATAATTATGTATTTGATGGAATTTGTTATTAATAATAATCGATTATTAACTGAGAAAGTGAACACACTTTCTTAATAATTGGCTATTTCATGTGACATACATATTAATTTTACCATATTATTCACAATGCTTATAATCGAATTACAGTGTTAATCGAGGTTTTATTAAAAGTTTTCTTAAAAAATATAATATGAGAAATTTAACGACTTGTGGACATCTAGGGTAGTCTTATAAAAGTTATAAAAACGTATGTGACTTTTAAGATTACAAATGAGGAGTAAACAGTCAAAGGGAGAAATAACCAGAAAACCAAAAATATATTTTTTGGTTTTATTTGAACTAAAATCCCCGGTTATTTTAATTTATTTTCAATTAGTTAAATAATTACATGGTCTGTTGAACTTTCTGTATTAATATGACGATTTCATTCAAAATATATTAACAACTAATCGATCAAAATGCCCTCGTCACTCGACATGTCCATTATATGTGCATTAACCTGAGAATCAAAAATAAACATGTTCAGTAAAGTAAACGACGCGACGCGACGCGATGGGACAAACTCTGAATGTTTTGATGATGACTGTGGGTATGTTTATATTTTGTTTATTTTTGTTCAGTTTGTTTTTACTTTCACAAATACAGTAATTAAAGCTAGATATATCCATTTTAGTGTTCAATAAAATCAGACATGTCTATAAAATTCAATCAAAATCAGACATGTCCAAAACAAATATGGCGCTAGCGTTTGACTGTTATGTTTCTTGTGCAAAGTGTGTAGCAACATTAGTTCCTAAAAGTTTAGTCATAATATACTGATTATGACAACAGGTATGAATATAAAAAGTATATAATTTTTCGCAGGGGTGTCCTAAACTGGGAGGTTGTGGGGTAAAAATAACCCCATATTTTTTTGCACGTAATTTTTTCCAGTTTTACACACAAAAAGGTACTCTTGTTGAATACGGACAATATGCATCATTTTTAGCAAAATTGATTTAAATTTTTTATTTTATCTCGTAAAATATATAGTACTAGAAGTAGATCAGTTTTTGCCCTTTATGACACCATTATAGTTTGTACACTAATCTTTTTATACTTGATACAAGATAAAACAAATAAAATTGAATTTAAACATATTCTTTGCAATTGCTATTGCAATAATATTGATCAAGCAAATTTCCATTTCATTGGATACATGTTTCATTCGACGTTTTAAAGCTCGAGAAGTCCTTAAAGTTTGGAATCTATTCCTTCTTAATTCATTTCCGGCATGATTTTTCTTCGAATTTCTTTTTGTGTATTAACTTGAGTGGTGTACATTAAGCTCTTCATAATATGACCCCACAAGAAAAATCCAATGAATTCAGATCGGGTGAACGAGGTGGCCAAGCGATGAGACCAATCGACATATGCGACCTATCTGTGCAAAATTTCGTTATTTTACCTTAAACGGTTGTGGCGATATTCAGTAAAAGCTAATCCCAGAGGTCCACGTTTAGGGAGCTGTATTCAATTATTGTGCCGTAGAAAAATTGCGATTCGTAGGAAACTAAAGGCACACGTTATTTCTGCGTGAATGGCTTACCAAAATTTATTCAAGGTAAGCCATGAATAAATTAGATGGAAGCGGGAATCAATTCGCCAATGAAGAAAAAGTTGACTAATTCTAGCCCTAATCTAAAATACGAATACAAAAAGTACTATAGTTAATGATCTATAATAATAATAATAAAGGGGTCAACTAATTATAATATCACATCGCATTTCAAACAAACTATTTCTGTAGATAATATCATACTATCTCTAGGCCAATAATTTGTCTGTCTATTGTATTAAAGAACTAACCTACCTAACTGAAATTAACTGAAACGTGAAACTGATTAATTTGACAATTACTGTAACGAATTACACTATATTTGATTAACAGCGTTTATCCGCCCGAGATTCTTGATATATTTATGCGATTTTTTATACCCAACTAAAGCGGTCCATTCACCAGGCGATACTGAAGCAACCGGATTGTACAGTATGAATGCTCTGAAATTGGTGGGAGATTATGTTGCTCTCCCAGCTCCCCATTCACTAAGTGACATATAAGAGGTTTGGTTGACACCGATCTTTTCTCGTCTCCATCAGTTCCTTCCTCTCTTTCCTCAGCATTAGCCATATACCTGTACTATATTTCCTAAACTACTGATAACGTGCACTCTTGAGGAACCTACGGAATCTACAACGACAACGGAAAAACATGTAAAGTCAGCGAGTGGTGACAAAACAAAGAGATATTTACATACGCGCATCTATCAAGTAAGGCGATCAGGTCGAAATCGTCCATTTACTGAACAACCACCTCTGCTAAAGATTGGCGGCGATTGCGATCGCATTCATGGGACAGATCGCTAATTAAAACATTAATCAGACGATCCAAATATTGCTTAAGCGGCCCATTCACTAGACGATACTGAAGAAACCAGGTCGAGAATCTCGTGGCTTTTGACAAAATTTCTCAAATATCTTCTAGTCATTGAGCAAACGCAATCATATTGCAAGCGACAATTGGATCGTCTGAACAATTTTTTGATTGACAGTTTGTGCCTGACTGGCTAGATGCGCGCATGTGCGTATCACTTTGTTTTGTCACCACACACTGGTCACACGTGATCGGGTGTCAACCCTACCTCTTTTATGTCGCCTAGTGAATGGGGAGATGGGAGAGCTACTGAATCTCCCAGCAATTTCAGAGCAATCACATTGTACAATTCTGTTGATACAGTATCGCCTAGTGAATGGGCCGCTTTACAATATGATTGCGTTTGTCCACCGACTCGAAGATATTTGGTAAATTTTGTCGAAAACGACGAGATTGCTCAACCCGGTTGCTTCAGTATATCCTAGTGAATGGACCGCTTATAATGAATCAACAGTAAAATCAAAATTGTGTTTTCACTAATTTATTATAAAAGTTAAACATAAACGCAACGATTCCTTGATCAACAAAACAAATACAATTTAATGAAATTGTAAACATTTTTTTTGCTTAATTCTTTATTGCCACAAAAAGTTATACAGTTCATGAATATATTAAGATTATGTAATAATTGGATCTATTTGTTCATAAAATGTACCAATTTTATATAAAATACAAAACTCATGACGGAGATAAATGACATCCTCTGTGACAGCGATTGTGGCAACCTGATAATTGTTACCAAAATAAAAACGTGAGGTATTATTTCATTTATTTTTGCTATATTAATTGTTGTAATAAATCGAGTAGAAATAATATCAAAATAGATCATTAAGGAACTTATTCATCATAACAAGTGTTTATATTTGTTAGTTATTTTGATTTAAAGCATCTTGTATACATATGAAAATATTCCTTGAGACTAGCTAAGATTTGGTGTAAAGAAACGTAAAAAGTAGATTTAATAAAATATTTACATTTCTGTGGGACATTTTTAATACGTTGAAAAAAAACTTAATAGTCCCATTTAACTAAAATTCTTTAATATTAGATGATGTTAAGATGACGATAACAGTAAATATAAAAACAGGACCATAAATATGGATTAGAATATTAAACTTGTTTATACTTTTGGTCCGAAAATATTCCTTAAAAAAAAATTAAAAATGAATTAATCAGTAACTTTGCTTTAATGACATCATGGTGTATCTGCCGGGCAGTCCTTAACGATATAAATTTTATTTGCAATTTACATACAACTCATTTATAATAATCTATAAAAATAGATACTATTTTAAAAGTGCAGGTATAAATCTGAGAAATATATGTAAAAGAAGTAAATCCATATTTAAATTAATTAACGGTATATTTTAGAGGTTTTCATTTTTTTTTATTTCAGAGACAAATTATCCATAACTAAAGTAAACATATTTTTTCGAATCGTATGTATTTTCTGCATATACACTATTGGATTCGATTTCATGCAAATGCTACGTTTAATGTAGCAGAATGATGGAATAATAGAAAAATGATAGACGACAAAGACAGTTACTCTACGCTACTGCTGATTTCGACAATAGCTTGCGCATTGTATCGCGCCGAGGGCCCTTAATGGCAACGAAGCAGTATACCATACAGTCAACTTCCTGCCGCATATTTAAACTCTAATTCTCTTACTTTTTATCGCATTAAACGTCTTACTTTTGCTTCTGCGTCTTCATAATAAATAGAACGTTGCAAAAATTGAAATTTAATAATTTATTTTTAAAAATCTGACATTTTATTTACTTCGTATTTATGCATTTGTTAAAAAACTGATAAATTAATTATTGGGTATTACATAAGCATCCTTTCAAATCTAATATGATAATAATTATAAATACCTATAGTTCTTTATATTTTATACTGTCGTTTTTATCCGAATGCGCTAGTATAAAAGTTGTAGGTAGATAATAAATTAAATACGATATTTCAAATACTGTAGGTAATCATTTCTTAAATGCAAGTTTTCTTTTTCCTGACTCAACATTTTTTTAATCTCAATAATTTTTACTTCTAACACTAAGAATGCTATTATATATTTAATCCAATGTCATCTTGCATCTAGATGAAGTAGTTGTTTTAATAGCTCCTGCCATAAAATGTATTTAAGGTATCGTGTTTAATTTATTATATACCTAAAACTTTTATACTAGCCATTCAGATAAGAATGGCACTGTAAAATGTAAGAAACTATAGGTGTTAACATTAAGATATTTAACGCGCTTTATGAATATTTAAGAGAAACATGCTTTAAAACTTAGTTACTAACACTCCTCTTCTTTACTGTTCAACCTTTCCTGTTCGTCTAAACAGTCGTGATAGCCTCCTCTATATCTCCATCTCCTTTCCTTTCTGTATCCCTTGTGCTATATGTTAAAAGACAGAGAGAATAATGAAATAAATATAAATTTAAGTGTATACATTATTGGAAAAAGTTTAATTAGAAAGCCTGCTTTGTGTGTGTGCATAAGGGATAGAAATAGTAAAATCTTGTATGCAACAGAAAAAGACTTGGATCACCGTTGCCTTTTTCTGCGTTATTGTGTTTACGGAGTAACGAGGCCACACCTCATCATATCCCTTCCACACACTTGAAGGGATTGATGAGCGGTACGCCTCAACAGTCATCACATCCCTTCCACATCTGCTCCTTTCCCTTTCTACACTCAGTTTATTGTAGATAGAACAAACAACAGTGTTGCCAGATGTCTAGTAATTACCAAAATCTACAATTTGGAATTTTTACTGGTAGTTGTTAATGAAGCCTCTAATAATGGCATAATCACTTTTTTTATAAAATTATTTGCACCTTGAGAAATAACTAAAATCGTTTTATATAAAATGCATAATATGCAATGAATACTGTTCCATTTTACTATGATAAACATTTGGCGACATCTAGTTAGTGGGCGGCAATACGAGATTTTGTCCATGCAGCTACGCTTTTTTTTTTTTCACAAACAAAAGTATCATTTGTTTTATAATTTATAAAATAAATGCTACACTCCAAGAAAAATGAGAGCCCTGCCTCTCTTCTTGCATTGAGTGCGGACTGCGCTCAGTGCTACATGTGAACACATTTTTTCAAAGGTTAACTTAATTTAATCAAAACCAAAAAGAACCAACCTAAAATTAGAAATAAATTAATGACGCGCACAATTAATGGTATTTTATTAAGTTCAGAATGCGTGAAAAAATCACAAAATTGTCTCAAATTCGCCAAATGAAAAAATGATTTCATATGTATAAAATTCCATAATATGATACAAAGATATAAACGAAAATGATAATCATGATAAAAGATGATAATATAATTTCTGAAGTCGAACTTGATAGCCAATTGTTATTATTTGAAAAGTTTCTATTTAATATATTTGCTTGTAATTATTTTACTTTTGTTTATTTATTTTTTTATAATAAAGTTTTTGGATATTAGAGTATTGTTTGAAATATCTGGTAATTTTTTATAAAATTTGGTGATATCATTGTTACTTTTTGATAATCACACTTTCACAATCTGGCAACACTGCAATAAACAATTTTGTGGTGACGTGGTGAACTGGCATTTATCCTTAACTTGAAAATGTATGTTTATGCAACCGAAGAAAAAATGTAAATGATCAAGTGGTATTACGGCAGTATTACTGCCGAGGGAGTTATCGGGCGTTCATTTTTACATTTGAAAATCGTCCTGCCCCGACGCGACGGTTGAAACTGTATTAAACATCATTCATAAGTTTGATTCTGTGGGACTGGGATGTATTACAAATTGCAGAAAATGTAGTTATTTAAATAACGAAGACGACAGTTGCGGCTGATGAAATTTAGGCTGTCATATCTTAGTATTTGAGCATGGGATCCGAGCGATACTTTAAAACATAACTATCAAAACTAAAAAAAGTTGGACACATTGTGAGCCTCCAAGGTTATTTTTTAAACGATTTGTAAAATATGCAATTGAAACGAATGGATTTTTGTGAAATCATGATGGAAAAAGCTAATGAAAATGAAAATGTCATCAAGAATATTTTATTCATTGATGAAACATCTTTTTCCAAACATGGCCGGCATAAGACTTCTGTAGTTCGATATTGATCCAGGGAAAATAAACATTTCAGTGTGCCATTACGTACTCAATATCCACAAAAAGTAAATGTTTGGGCTGGCATTTTAGGTGATGTCATTGGTCCTATTTTCATTGACGGTAACATAAATGCCGACAAATATTTAAACATTTTGCATAATCAGATTATTCCGGTTGTTCAAGCTCGTGACGTCAACCTCGAGGAGAGAAGATTTGGTACCAGCAAGACTGCTGTCCTGCTCATAATGCAAGAAGGGTGCAAGAGTTTTCAGACAACACTTTTCTCGATCGTCTTATAAGTGAAAGAGGCATAATAAAATGCCACCAAGATTCCCCGACTTAGCGCCTAACGATCTCTTTGTGGGGATATGCAACCTCGCAAATTTATAGACATGAACACAAGCGAGCACGTGACTTAGATGAGTTACGTGCTAAAATTGTTGCCACCCTACAGAGTGATTCCTGATATGCTTGTAAATGTCAGGAACAAATTTTATCACTGATTAGGGTATTGCCAGGCGCAACAGGCGATATTTTTGAGTCCCTTATAAAGTAACATTTAAAAAAAAGTTTTTGTTTCATTTCTAATACGTTTTTTTTTAATCGCTCATTTTAGAATTTTTTGTTTTATTTTCCTAAAAATATTTGTTAATTTACTTTTATTTAATATTAGAATTCCAGTTTACTATCACGCCAAATGGCCAAAAACTACTCGAAGAAATACCATTGAGTTTTTTTATGCATTTTAAAAACGATATGCATCAAATAACTAGAAATTCTCGGAATAAACAGGGATACGTAGTTATTTACAAAATTAACAACCATACCCAACACCTTTTTGAAATGTACTGACCAAAACACTACCACCACCATGTCGCCAGCTACCTACTATAATCTGATGAAGGGCGGGACATCGTAGCGCGTGACTTAAAGATATTTCTTAATATTTAATTTATTGGCTATCAGACATGCACTGGGAGTGGTAGTTGTTATCCTATCTACAGATAAAACTACGACGGGGTGAACACGGTAACCACGCTCACCAATTCGCGACTGAGGATCCCCCTCTGCTACTAATTGCGTATACCAATGGCCGTGTTTGCACCTTCGTGGTTGTAGGGGTTTAGGAAAATTTACCCCGAGTAGCAAATGCATTATCTCTATCTTTGTTATTCTTATAATTTTAGATAAAGAGAATATTTGCAAATCGCTAGAATTTTCGTAACCACCTAATATCTGTACAATAAACTGAGTATGGGAAGAGGGGATACGATGAGGCATTCCCTCGTTACTTTACAAATACATCGTACTATGAGGCAACATCGATGCATAAGTCTCTTTTTGTCGTATGCATGGCTTTGCTATTTTTGTCCTTTATGCACATACCCAAAGCAGGCTTTCTAATTAAATTTTTTCAAATATTGTATCTATCTACATACTGAGTGTAAAAAATAGTCTGGCTAATTGGTACACCAAAGCCATCCAACCAACGAACAAACCTTACTGTTATAATATTAGGTTTGAAAGGATGCTTATGTAACCCAATAATTAATTTAATATTTTTTCTAGAAATTAACAATTTACCTCTTAAATAAAAAATTATGTGTAAAATCAAACGAGAAAAGTGCAACATAATATTCGTAAAAAAAATAGCGAGGTAAACATGAGAATAAAGTGAAACAAGCTGAGAGTAACTTTAATATTGTTTTAAGTCTCGTCAAGGATGGAATGCGGAACGGAACTTTCAATTTCAAGCGTTTTAATTGGTTAGACCGAGTCCCATGATGCTGAAAACCAATCAAATCGACAGTTCCGTAGGGAATATCCGGAACATGGGGACTCAACATTATATACTTAAACCAGGTTATGAGGTTATTGTTAAATAAATCAAACTACTGGAAAGAATTTGACAGCAGAAATATTAGTTTTCGGTTTTTAATAACTACTCAAATATCCCATCAGATCGCGTATATCCCGGTTTGCATGTCCTATAGAAGGAGCTTTCGGGCTTCTGGACTTACCCGCATCGAGAAGCTTCACACTGTACTAGCTACGACACTGTACAACTTGTAATACTTTTGATTGTCTAAGGCTTAAAAACTCCGAATTAACCTTAATAATTTATCTTGATGTCTTGCGATAAGTCCAAACTTAAATTTGTAGGTTGCGTGAGAAATGTGTAATTACAATAAAACAGACATTATTGTTTGTCAAGTAATGTTTAAGTACCGAACATTAATTTATTTATACAACCTACTTAATTCTTACTAGTTTCTAAGGAGAATATAGATTTTTATAAACTCAATATTAATTTGTGTTAAACAGATCAGATAGGTACGTAGGTTTCAGTAAATGTATGGAATTATGCATATCCAAAGATAAATAAAGCCTGCGATTTTTAGTGCAATTTGCATGCACTTAATATTTTTCAGAAATAACGAAAAAAGTTAATATTTAAATTATAGAACAAAATCACGTAATAGTTATTTACGTAATAAGATCTGAAAGTGATTCATTAGCGCTAGCGAGCCCTGAAAACCGGCGAGCCTAGTCCGGATGTTGCGTACAATATTTTTTTGCAACCGTTCTTGCTAGTCTCAAAAAATCTTTTAACTTTAACAAAATTCGTGTAAAATTCGACAGATGTCAGACGCTTACATTCAAAGAAGATTAATTATTTTTAATAGTTATCACAAATACTGTTGTCAACCAAAAGTGACATAAGAGATCGCTAAAGATTTTCTCATTATACCTCTCTGAAAACATCATGTTTCATGTCTATTTAGAGTACAGAAAGTCCATTTTTCCCTTCCGCTAACTTTCAGCGCCACAATAGCAATTAATTTAGTTAAGAAATTAGAATAATATTCAATGACATAAAATAAATTCAATTAATTAATATCACACTGTTGCATTCTGCATCATTAAATTGTTAAATTTTAGCCTAAGGTCTGTTCACTTAATCTTTGCAGTGGTGGGTTGAACTTAGTGAGCCCGATTTACAATGGGCAAAGTAGCGTGTGTATTGTAAATTGCTTATTTCCAGGTTTAATAAATATATCACTGTGGGTTTCTTATTTATTACCAGACGTAAAAAATATTTCAAGGCATTAGAATTAAGATAAATGCCTTTTAGGTTTATTGAGTCAGTGGAAAAATATTTCAACAGAGTGGACATACGTAAATTTATTTACAATAACAAGAAATGCATTTTATTCGTTAGCAGTGAAAAGAAACAAAATAACAAAAATAAAATTGACATATTTTCTTTTAAAGTTTTGAATAAGAAACTAAAACGACTGGTTTCGCCGAAATGAGAACATCCTAATTTAATAAAAAATTTCGATTCAGCTATAAGAAAGCCAAACGTCTTAAAAATTTCCGTTACTTTTTATTTTGTGTACCCATAAGAAATAATGTCAGAAAATAAAACAATTTTAAATTCTACCTGCTTTAGAGCGGACACTCCGTTCATTCATAAAAAATGTGTACCTGGGCTCGCAGAGCGATCCTTTGTAGACCGTCAGTCAGGTCTCTAGCATAGGCGTACGGTGCTTTATAAATGCACAAAATATATTTATATAATACCGCGCTCCTGTGCTAGAATTGTTGACGTGCTAAGTTAAGATGAATGGACTTATAGATCAAAACGAAATTTCTATGAAAATTAAGGAGAATTGTTCTTGATATTACAAGATGTATTTTATATTATTTATATTTACACATAATATAGGCTAAAAATGCAGCATGTTGCTTTATATTAAGATAACACTGTTGAAAACAAAAATACCAAAATTGTGCAGCGAAAAGTCGTACCATTCCTAAGCACTTTTAATGATAATTTTCCTGTTCGGAATCTGACGTTATATCAATTTCCTCATCCGAGGAGCTGGTATTTACAGTAAATGTCAACTCCATTTCCTCTATGATATCGTCTAAGCGATACATGTTCTCTTCCTCGTCGATAACATATGTCAGACATGCTGTCCCTTTTACTGGAGTGACTTGTTGGAGGGCTTCATACAATAAAAGCTTGACATCAGCTAATTTATATGTGCTATTGTGCGCCGCGACGTACTGCTTTACTTGGGCCCAGATCAGCTCGATGGGATTAAGTTGGCAATGCTAGGGGGAGCAATTGTAAAACTGCCCTACCAGTTTCCTCCACCATGGCGTCGATTACATATGGCACTGGATTATTTTGACTGTATTGTTTTACTAATTCCAACAGCTGCACTTTCAAAATGGACTCGTCATACGGCACTGTCTTCTCGCGAAGCCAATTTGCTATCAGTTTTTTTCGCCATGCTGTTATGGGTGTTTTTTCACGCTTCATCGAATGGTATGGAGCGTTGTCCATAACAATGACGGCATTGGGTTCCAACAACGGCAGAATATTTTTAGTCCATTGTTAGAACACATCTCCATTCATTTATTCATGATAGTCATTGTTTTTTTTATTCAAATAATAATAAACCGCTCTCCACGAAACCAAATTCGTTACCTATATGGGTGACTATTAACCTTTTACCCTTATCCGAAGGATTTTTTAAGCCAATGGACATACAGTCATTGAAGGCTTGTCGTGCTGTGAGCACTGTTTGGTCTTTCCAAACTTTGGGGTTTGTATGGCCAGCGTTCACCCAAGCTCGTCCATATAATATATGGGACGTCCCCCCTGTTGAAAAAGACGAATTTTAGTTAAATATTCGCGTCGCCATAAAACTATCACAGGGCGATTTACTAATAATGCATTCCTACCCCTTTTTTCGTATTTAAATCCAATTTCTTTTAACAGTTTCCACATGGTGGAGGCGACCATAAAACTCCTATCTGTTCCTGCTCTGTAACTATTGTCCAAATTGTTCTTTCGAAAACACTGATGTCAGATGAAGTTAATTTGACACTCTCTAACTTGGATGCACCCTTATTGCGATGAGATGCAAAAATGTTATAAGCCAACGTTTTTTTCTCCTCGATTGAACGGTTTGCCCTGCTGATGATTGAATATACCGCCAACAGCTACATTTTCAACCAGTTCAGGGGCTGGACCGGCGACCGCCACATCTTCGCCAACAACCACCTCATCCGGGATATTATGAAGCTGTTCAGCCTAGAGTCAGGGGCTGAACCTGCGGCGGCCTCACCTTCACCAACAACCACCTCGTCGCGGATATCATTAAGCAGTTGAGTCATGACAAACTATTAGGAAAAATAATAAAAATAATTTAATAACAGCAAATAATTGGTAATTTTTTAACAATTTTTATAAATTTATGACAGAAGATTTAGTGGGTAATAAATTGGAAAAACAATTTGACACATACATTCGAGTGGAAATAGCGAGAAGCGGGGGTAAAACTTCTTTTTTCAACGCCCTGTATCTCGAAAACCAAGACACTGTAGAAATAAGTTTATATCTACAACAAAAATCCTGATTTCGCCGAGATCTATCGACTTAAAATTTTCGCTATTAAAACTGACTAACCTCGTCTAATAGAAAACAGTAAACCATTAAAACATGACCTTACCGAATATTATTATAAAATCAGCCAATAAGAAATATCAGTAAAGGTAAATAATTTAATATAAACATTACACAACACATAAGTTAAATTATTGTAAAAGTAAAATTATATAATTTAATAATTTAATATTCAGTAAATTTTCTATCTTAAATGTAACACATTATTATTTTTAGGTAACGTTAAGGGAATATATTAGTCATTAACAATAAGGTTTAATACTTACATATTAATATTAGTCGTCGAAAACACAAATCAATTTATATTAAAACACAATCTATAAACGAAGAGTGGAAGTAACAAAGGTGCTAAGTGCCAAAAATAAAGTTCTGAGATATTCAAGAAAAAAGTAATAAAAAGGTCAATATTTGTTTTTTTTGGTTTATTAACATTAAAAATCATGTTAAAGGCTAACGGAAAACCAATTCTAATATACACTGATATAAGTTATGGAACAAGGCTAGAAATAAAGATAGTTTCTTCAAAAAAAAAAAAAAATAGAAACGGGGTAAATGCCACAAAATATTTTTTGAACAAAATAGGATCAGAAAGTATTGCTGATGTATTTTGGGGTTTGTTAACAATAAAAATTAGGCTGAAGGCAAAAGTAAAACTAATACTATCCTAAATAATACAGTAGTCGAAAATTTAATGTTAAAAATAAACATATTTCTCGAAGAAAAAAGAACGTGGTAAGGGTCACAACACATGTTTTTAACAAAATAACATCACAAATCGTTGCTAATTCATTTGAATGCCTAGCAGTTACTTATAAAAATCTTGGTGCAATGGATTACTCAGATAGGGCAACATAGAGCGAATACTTTTTTTTTGTTTTCAGATATTTTGTTTTGTGATGGGAGTTCAAGTAGTTCAGCCTTCACTAAATCTCTCATAGTTTTCCCTTTCTTCACGATATTGGTTTCAGTCCATTGTTGTGTTTTAGAAAATACAGTTTTTGTTTTCACGTTTACGGGATTATCTCTTTCAATCCATATTGTGACTGCTTTGCTGATTTGAAGCTTGGAAGTATTCAGAAGTAGTTTTCGTGTTTTATAAGCCTTGCCAGCCTCTTTCAGACACTTTTGCTCAGAGTCAAAACGACCACTGCCACTTTTTCTACGTTTATTTTGGTCCAATTCACTCATATTCTACAACAACTTCCTCAAATTAATTCAAGAACACCACACGTTTGGACGGCTACTACGCACAGGTTTAAATAATTCAACAAAACAGCTGATTCACTCTGGCACTTGCCCCCTTTGATAAGAAATAACCATTGTCGCTTACCAGTGGTTCCATCTAATTTTTATTGTAGGAAGCGTAATCTAACTCATCGCACTTACTCCCTTTGTCAGGTCATAAAGCATGTCGTTTAACACCGTTCTATGGCAATAACTCAATTTCGGAAATTATGGCACTTAGCACCTTTGTTACTTCCACTCTTCAACGTCCAACTACTACCGACGCCTATGAAATGAAATAAACAATGAAAATTGATTTAACCGCTATCGGAAGTTTGCACTTGTGTAAATCTGCCTGTCGTCTGAATCAATCATCTGGCGCGCATTTTGTTTCCTATCTTGGCTAACGCTGCAAAGCTTATGTGAACAGACTATAAAATATTTGTTTTTTTTCTTATGACGTCACTTGTTATAAATATATTGAGGCTGCCTACTTTGTCGATCATAATAAAACATGCGATTGAAATTTCTTGTCGTGTGCATGGGAAAAGCCTAGTTTCTGAACTCGTAATGAAATAAGTATACTATACCGATTTCTCATGTCACTTTACCGGACTAGACCAGTCAATATGTATTTTCCACTCAAAAAATTTACCAAATACTTTCTAGACGGTTGCAGAAAATAGTTATTTACGTAACAAGACCAGAAAGTGATTCCTATCCTATCAAAAATTTATAAGAAAACATTGTTTGTACATTAATGATAGTAAATGTCGAGAAAGAAAGAGAAAATAGTTTAGATCAGTGTCGTCTCGTTTTTTTTTGGAAGAATACCTTCGATTCACTCCCGCCTCTCGAAAACTAAGCACTTTTAGCCATAAATTTACATAAAAAAATCCGTATTATTTTCGTGTGTTCTATCGATTCTTTAAGTTTCTCAAATAAAATCCTGCATAGTGTGTACGAGAGCATTACCTTGAAAATAATTATCTTTTTAAACTAATAATTATTAATTATTCGAATTGTAGACATTTCGTAATTATTTTACAGGTTTCCACAAAACGCTAAACGGTTTTACAGTAAGTGAAGTGAGAACTTTATATTTGTATGTGAATGTTGCAGGTTCAAAAAAAATATGGAGAGTTTAACCGTAATTATGATATTTCTTAGTTCTCCTTTTGGTTTTCGTTACTAAAAGCATTACATTGGTAGATTGCTTCTAAATGGCATACAGTGAGATAAGTGAATAATTTATAAATGGATATTTTGACCTCTATATTCTTATCGTTATAACGGCATACAGTATTTATATAAAAAGTAGGGAACGTCAGTAATCAGTCAAAAAAAATAAGGTTAATTTTAAGAATTAAATTAATTATAGATTCATGTGAAAAGGAACATATGGAAGGCGCAGGCTGCTCGAAAATGTGTGCCTCTGGCAATTTACACGTTAATAATTAACTCATCGACTTTTAAAATACACATCTAAAAAAAACAATTTATAATAATTTTGTCACTAAATATTCTATAAGAATTAATGCAAAATAATCTAACAAAAATTAATGCATTCTTTCATAGCTAATTTGCATTAATAGAGAATGTTGTAAAACACGATTTTAAGATTTTGTACAGTGCCTGAGGGGTAGCATAATTCTGTGACTTTAAGAGGCGATAAATTGGGACAACAAATTTCAAGAAACCGAGAAACTTCGGTAGCGGATAAAATAACCTAAGGGTAACCTTTTGTAAAATAGATACTTGCAACTGCATATATTGGTGTTAGTAAAACAAATCTCTGAGGAATACCATCGTTACGGAAAACGATCCATCTCTTTAAAATGTAATCATTTATAAAATTCTTTATACTTTATACTATACCATATAACACTGAAAGTACACCTAATAATATTTTTTGCTAAAGAGCTGGGCTCAGAAAGACTATCAAATGATTAAAATTTCATTATGATTCAGAAATCGGGAGGTAGCGATAAATTACGTCAATTCCAAGGTTGACGCTCGGTAATGTGTCAACGCGTAAATATGTTCATGCATATACGGTACAATATATTACCTTGTGGTTATTTTGGCGAGTTCAATAGGATCCAAAGTTAATACAAAGAGGGCTGAAATAATTGGTGAATTTAACACTAACACACACCTAAGTAAATTTGAAGAGATACTTCGAAATTCCTCGACCTTTCAAAATGAAAGAGGACATCTGAAATTTGTATCGATTCCATACGATCCTCGATTCACCAATGGTATTGGTAAGATTTTCAACGACAGTGGTTCATTCATCGGGAAATAAACTACAATAACGTTTAGACAATCCAAGAGACAACATTGAAAATTGAAATAGTATACATTGTAAACATAAGGTTAGTTTTAATCATCTCTAGATGATAACAACTTGTAGGCGAAACACGCATCGAGTGTAGTATATGGTGTTTTGTGAAAAACCGTGTCAGTGTTACATGTATTTTTAACTAGCGATCACAAGAGTAAAAGTATATTACAATAATGCACTCACTAAAGCATTTGCCACCTTTCAGCCGCAAGCATTGATGGTTAATCCGCGCTAATCCAAACATATTTGTCATTCAATTCAGAACAATTTATTTTTGTTTATTACTGTCACATCTCTGTGTTAAATAAAGTGGTAAGAAGCAAAAAAGTACAAGTGCATTCTGAAAATGAGTTAGTTACACATTTAGGTAGCCAAAGGTTCAAACTGTTTGATACAAAATAGGCTATACCCTTCAGTTCATCATGATTTTTATAAGCGTTTGACTCACGAAACTGAAGGAAAAAAGAAAACAGTTAATTAAAAGAGAACAGCAACATAAGATCAACAATTAGAACATGAAACAGCAGTAGAAGAGCAAGAAAACAGGGGTTTAGAAGATGATGAGTAAAGAGTAATATTAGAATCTCATTATGATAAATATTTTTTTTAGGACACACAGCTTTAAGTTACTAATTTTCCATTTTTTTTATAAAAAAATGTAAATCATTAAACGGTACAAGTAATTTTGTGTAATTTTCAATTTGGCGGCAGAATGGTACAAGTGTATTTAAAACAAAATCTGGACTGACTTTAAAAATTTTATTACTATACCTGAAATTCGTGCCTTACTAATAAGTAATAACTGGTGAAGAAATATCTATTCAAGCACGCTTTCAGATATTTAGAGACAGTAAAACTTTAGAGCTCGTTTTCTCCACATTTTATTTTCTGAATTTATACCTTTTTGCTTCTTGTCCCTTAAAATATTTTTTTCTTAGTGTCGTTTCCGATGGCACTTGGACAATGCTATACTGCCCATTAATACACTTTTGCGAAAATTGAACGAGACATTTTAACAAAGTTAACTTCTGTCGTCTTTAACTTCGCACTGTTTACATATCTACATGTTATTCACATAGACGTTTTACATATACTACGTATTTATAGTATATTCCAATAAGAAAAAACATAATATTAAAATAGCATTTAAAACTAATAACACTTTAGGAAAATTTATTAAGAACAATAAAGATAAAACTAAAAAAAGAACAAAAAAGTGGAGTCTATAAGCTTACATGTGGTACATGCCCTAAAGTATACATCGGACAAACGGGAAGAAATTTTGGAAAAAGATTGTCCGAATATAAACGCAGTTTTAATAACAATAAGTTAGATTCGACGTATGCCAACCATTTGCTAGAGGACAATCATTCTTTTAATAATAATTTTCATATTTTACACACAGAAAATAAAGGATTAAAATTGTCACTATTAGAGACATTAGAAATTAATATTCCAATAATTTGGAAGTCATTGGTGTATTCATTTTCAACATGGGGCAGTGGGCGTAAACACGCTATTCGCCTAGATCTATCTATGAATTGCTATTAAACACTCGACAATAACGAGTCCCGTCAGTCAGTAATTAATTGTGTTTTATAGCTGCAACCCGTCCAATTACAAAATAAATATGATGCGTATGTCACATACGCACACACCGAACCGTACAAACAGTCTCCGTGAATTTGTCGTGAACTGCATTTATAAATGTATTGGTGCCGCCATAGCTGGTGTGATTCTGCTGTATGAGCATCGTTATGCCTTTTATACTTTAAGTTGTTTGGAGTTAAAATCTGGATTCGTAATAGTAGTAGTAGCAATATTAAACACTAGTTATCCTATGATATTTCGCTTCATAATTGTTATCAAATAACTTTTAATTAACTGATTTTTCAGAAGTATTACACTGTATTCAAAGTGGAACAGTACAGAGAAATAAAGAAATCGCAGAATCTTCATCTGTTGTACTTCTATTTGTAAATAAATGTCTCAAAACATTTATTTTATAAATCTAGTGTTTGCTAAAAACATTAAGAAAATATTTAAAAAAGAAATTAGGTTTCCTCTTCTTGGTAAAAGTTTAAAATATAGAGTCAAATGAAAAATAATGACGCTGAAAAATATTTTTTTTGCTAATTATTATTTACTACTTTTACAAAACTTATCATAGATAAGTACAACATATTTCTTTTAAGCAATTATTTTCCCGGCTATTTGCCAAAACCCTGAAACTTGGATTACAAAAAATATAATATGCACATTATGTTCAGTGTGACTGACTCAATACAACAGAATAGTTGGAATTAAAAATAACATTATTGAGTCAGTTGTACTGAACATAATGTGCATATTATCTTTTTTGTAATCCAAGTTTCAGCGTTTTGGCAAATAGCCGGGAAAATAATTGTTTAAAAAGAAATATGTTGTACTTATCTATGATAAGTTTTGTAAAAGTAGTAAATAATAATTTGCAAAAAAATGTTTTTCAGCGTTATTATTTTTCATTTCACTCTATATTAAGTAAATATTTATGGGTTGTTAGGAACAACATATTTCACACGAAACCTCCATGACTTTTATCGGAAATATTTGTTTGTAAACTGAACAGTCGTTTGAGAAAAAAAAATCATAATAAAACGATTTATACATAATTATTCCCATTGTAATTTGTTAATTATTTTTACAACAATCCTTTATAATCGTATCCTGGTTGTATTTTTTTATAATATACCTTTTACGTATAGCATTTTCACAATGATAAGAATGGAAATATTTTTATCTGGGTAATCAAAGTAAACTCTTAAAGGAAACGACAAGTATTTACGAGTATGCCATCTTAGTACTGGTTTTGTTCTATTTTTACCATATTTGTGAGAAGTTAGATATTTATATTCATCCTGCGCTGTATAACAGTAGTTAGTCTAAAAGTATATGTAGAATACAGAAAGTTACAAGCAGTAACTAGAACGAAACAAGATAACTTTCGAAAGCTTTTAAAGGGTTGAGAGGAAATATTGATTTTGCCTATTACCTGTTGAAATTTAAAGGCGCCGAAAAAAAATGCATTTTTTAAACACTCTCATATAGAGAGCTGGGCAAAGCAGTCTTAAAATGCTTTTAGAAGTGTATTTTAAAAGTACTAAAGAAGTGCTTGAAAGCACTTTCAAAAGGCTTTCAGTTCCTATTAACGGAATCTGAAGCACCTTTAAAATGATTTTTCAAAACCACGTTAAGAATGTTTTGCTTAGCTAGAAAAACAATGAGCCAAAAATGTGAGGTTTCAACAAAAAAAATTCCATTAAGAGTAGGAGTACATGATACTAAAGATTATGGTATCAGGTACCTATACTTCTCTATCTAACTATAAGTATCGGTGAATATAATAATAATAATAACATGTCTTTATTTATTGTTGAGTACGACAATAAATGGGCGAAGTTCAGTAGAGTATCTATAATAGATACTCTCTGCTCTTACACTTATCCCTATGAATATCGACATCATTACCTGCAATCGGTATCGATGTGCCGATACCAGATATCGCTATCGATAGTCTCTGATGACCCGATTATATCTGATTTAGCAGGAAGTGTAGGTATCTAGATATAGATACCCTAATACCAAACATTTTTGAAAGCGATGCTTTAATAACAAAAAAAATAATATGTACAAAATGAACTCTCTTGTAATTTTTATATTTTTTCAATTGGTATTATGAATCAAAATACGTCTTTTAAAGTCTTTTTCAAAATGTTTGGCCAAAATATTTCACATCTTGACGTTATAGATAGAGATCACAACTACGGTAGTCATTTCGCTCGTGTGCGAACACATCAATATTCACATGTGCAAAATAATATACAATACAATAGAATATATCTTACCTTTATACTTTTGATGGGTGATTTTAGTAATGTCCAAAATAAGATGAATATTCCACGTCTACAGACGTAACTGGAGCCTATTTAAAATGCTGGAAGTTTCCCAAAGAAGTCACATTTACATTAGGATCAGAAAAGTCCACTTCTTTGCCTGTAAAAAAGTCCACTATATGACACAGTAGTATTAACTTCCGGATTATTATTCAAAATTGTTTGAAATTTTTGTTTCACACGGTCTGCAGCGGTTCCTGATACCTGGAAAATAAATTGGCGTAGATCGTACATAACATTCATTTCGTCAAATAAACAGAATTGTGATGTTGGTTGGCGCTCAAGATTGTATATGGCTGAGGGAATTCGTGAAAAATTTCTATCTATGTATGCCAAATTTTCATGAATAGACAGATCCATAAAAGCTCAATTGCGATGTATATAAATGGTGGGGGTTCTGTCTTACAAGTATGTCTGCTTGTTTGTTTCAATATTTCAACCCCTATTCCAGATAGGGGGTTCGAACTTCTTTATTCGATTTGTCAGGAAAAACCCTACGGGGCATCGGGGCTCTTGGGGAAAAAATTTACCCTTTATCTCCCATACGAACTTAGATATTTGACATTTTATGTTGAAAATTAGGGTTGAAAATGAATATCTTCTCATCCCCTACTACATATAGGGGTTTGACACTTGTTTTATTCGATTCTCGGGGAAAATTCTACGGTGCCGTGGGACCCTCGGAGAAATATTAACCCTGTATCTCCCATACGAACAGAGATATTTAGCATTTTATAATGAAAATTATGATTGAAAGCAGTAAAAATTGAATATATCATCCCCTACTGCAAATAGGGGGTTGGAACTTATTTTAATCAATTCGCCGGATAACAACATGCGAAGAGCTGATTCTAGGGGGAAAATCAAGCCTCTATCTCCTATATATTTAACATTTTATAATTTTTACACAATTATGGTTTATGATTTAAGAATCGTCCTCTACATGCCAGTGTTCATCTACAGCGGAGACAGTAGTAATAATAATTAATTACGAGAGTACACAAATATGTTTTAATGAGCACACAAATGTATTTTGCAGGGAATTAGCAATACACCATAAATGACACCATTGCATTTCACACTATTTATTCTCATTTTCATATTAGTTGTACAGGAGTTGTACGTAAGTCCATAACTGGAATGACTACCTGAGATGCGGTCCCTAGTTATAGAAAGAAAATGAGTGTGTAGCTATTTGTAAAAGTATCTAGTATGTCTAATAATACGTTCCAAAACATTGCAGGAATTAGTTTTGTGGTGGCAAATTAAAGAAAACATAAACTTAAGCGTTTAGCTATTATACGTAAGAGATAGGCGAATTGCTCCAAATTTAACTGATTTGAGTGAAAACTGGTAGTAATGACTTTTATTGCAGGTTGCAACATTGCATTATTACCACAGAATAAATACACCTAGATAGTTACTTCTTATATAAATATGTACCTAATAATTTTGACGCCAAAAGTTTTATATCCTTGTGAACAGTGCCTATTTAGGATTTTGTTGGTTTCGAAACTGCAAATACGTTCATATGAACCATTTTTACGTATGTACTATTTTAAAATTAACAATATCCTAAACAGACGTTGCTCGTGTTGATATGAAAATTTTGGCGTTTAGATACGAGCTGCAAATATTTATTTAAATAAGAACTATCTATCTATAGATAGATATTATATATATATATATATATATATATATATATATATATATATATATATATATATATATTTTTTTTTTTTTTTTTTTTTTTTTTTTTATATATATATATATATATATATATATATATATATATATATATATATATATATATATATATATATATATATATATATATATATATATATATATATATATATATATATATATATATATATATATATTAATCAACATATGTCCTAAAACGCATAATAAAGGAGCTACAACCCCTTGAAGGGGGTTGATGAATATCAATTTTTCGATTATAAGTCCAATATGGTGGTGATTAAAGAAATTAAATTTTCATGCATTACGGCCCCGATGTAGGCGCATAAAAGTACAAATTTCGTAATTAACAGCTTGCTTTATTGAGGTAGTTTTGAGGGGTAAGGGGTAGTTTTTACCCTAAACTTTTTTGACATCACTTCCGAAGCAAAACTTTTAAATAACATTATTTCCCATGCAATAACTCAGAAAAATGTATTTTTCAAAATTTCTGTCACACCAGCCGTTTTTGAATAATTTGCGTTGAACGGCAATAAGGTTTTTCACGTGAAATAAACAACATTTTTATTACAAAATTAAAAATCAATGTACAACACAGAAATAACGTACTTAATAGCTAAAAGAGTAACTGTTCAAAATGACCTCCTTGAGCACGAATACACGCCTCACAACGACGAATAACTGAATTATTAATTTCAGCCATGTCACCATTGTTTGTGATATAAGCTATACTATTATTGATCCTTTCCATCAAGTGCTGAATATTATTTATTTCCTCAAAATAAACTAACTGCTTCATATGCCCCTAGAAATAAAAATCTAGAAGTTTGAGATCGGGAGAGCGAAGAGGCCATAAAACAGGACCACAGTTACCAATCCAGTTATTTCCAAAATTCCGATTCAACCATTCATTCACATGTCTTATTGCCGTTCAACGCAAATTATTCAAAAACGGCTGGTGTGACAGAAATTTTGAAAAGTACTTTTTTCTGAGTTATTGCATGGGAAATAATGTTATTTAAAAGTTTTGCTTCGGAAGTGACGTCAAAAAAGTTTGGGGTAAAAAACTACCCCTCACCCCTCAAAACTACCTCAATAAGGCAAGCTGTTAATTAGGAAATTTGTAATTTTATGCGCCTACATCGGGGCCGTAATGTATGAAAATTTCAGTTTTTTAATCACCACCATATCGGACTTATAATCGAAAAATTGGTATTCATCAACCCCGTTTAAGGGGTTGTAGCTCTCTTTATTATGCGTTTTAGGACATATGTGTATTAATGAAAGTCCAATTATTTTTTGATAAATTACCAGCCTCTGAAGTTTGGCACACTCGTGGTAGATCACCCTGTATATATACATATATATATATATATATATATATATATATATATATATATATATATATATATATATATATATATATATATATATATATATATATATATATATATATATATATATACATATATACATATATAACCTTTGAACCGTTAATGATACAACAATTTATTAAATACAAAAAGTTTTTTGGTTCGATAAGATCTATCATTTAAAGTTATTGTGAAATCTACAGGGTGCTTAAATTTTCTGTTACACGCAAAAATACTTTTTTTAATGGAGCACCCTGTATATGTTGTCACCATTTTATTAAGTGAAAATAGTATTATACAGTGATTGTTTTTGGATTTGCATGCAACGTTGCCAAGTTATTTAACATTTTCTGGAAATTTAAGGATTTATAAGGGTCCGTTTAATAATTTTTATTTACCTATGAAAACAAACTGGATAAGCAAATATTATACTATTCTTAGTTCATACTACACGCTAAGTATTAGTACCTTTTTTACATTATTCTGTTTTACATGACGGCATGTCAATTAATGCGAATTTCAATTTGTATTAATTTTTACTATGATCGCAAGGTTAAAGAGAAAACCTTAATTTTCTCGAAAACTTCAACAGTTAGGTATAGGAAGTGTTATACAAAAAAGAAAGCAATTTAAAGGAGGAATCCAACCACGTAAAAAAATACAGGGTGTTCCATTAAAAAAAAACAGAGTTTTTCCCATTTGAAATTCGCATTAATTGACATGCGTCATGGACACCTTGTAAAATAGAATAATGTAAAAAAGGTACTAATACTTAGCGTGTAGTATGAACTAAGAATAGTATAATATTTGCTTACCCAGCTTGTTTTCACAAGTAATTAAAAATTATTAAACGGACCCTTATAAATCCTTAAATTTCCAGAAAATGTTAAATAACTTGGCAACGTTTTATACAAATCCAGAAAACAAAATATCACTGTATAATACTCTTTTCATTAAAAAAATGATAACAAAATATACAGGGTGTTCCATTTAAAAAAAGCATTTTTTGTGTGTAACAGAAAATTTAAGCACCCTGTAGATTTTACAAGAATTTTAAATGATAGATCTTATCGACCAAAAAACTTTTGTATTTAATAAATTGTTGTATCACTAACGGTTCAAAGGTTATCGAAGGAGAACACACTATTGATTCACCCTGTATATATATATTTAATCTTATTTTATTACTTTCAGTATATTCACTTAAATCGATTAAATCTACATCTAAACTATTTCCATTCATGAGTTGCGTAGAAATGAACAAATTTAAATTGAATTTAAAAATAGACAGGTCGCGCAAACTCTAATTCAATTATTAATTTATTATTTTAACTCATATTACTATGAGAAACGAGTAGGTACCTAATATTTTTGTGTTGGTAATTTAAATTCCTTTAATGATCAAGTCTCAACAGTTGTCAAGGCCATTGTCATTAGTATTAGTTTTATTAAGTTACATCCGCTACATTCGTTTATTTCTCTGAAAAACTGGTTTAATTGAATACAAGATGTAGATTCAGTGAAAAATATTCAGCAGAATTTAATAATTCATTTTAGTAATTAATATAAAGTTTCACATAACTACTTTAACAGAACGGTTTTTTTATTTTATTTTTTTTGAATATTTTGCTGAAAATTTTAACAGATATATCATTTTTCATTTTGAAGACATTTTCTTACAATTAAGAACGAACAAATCAGTTCCTTCAAAGTGGCTAAATCAAACATGTATTTTGTTCTCAGAACAGAACAGACAGTCGATTTTCAAATATAGTTTGTTTAAAACATCATATCTCTAATAGTAATCTATTTAGAACTTTATATGCGATAAATGAAAAAAGACATCTCGAGCTATATTCTTCAGTTATACGACAGGTGAAGAAGTAGATTTTATCTCTTTCTTTATTTTTCTTTCATATTTCTGTTTCTCCATTCGCCCAACGATATTCTCTCAACACGAGAATCAGGCACCATGTACAATGAAGTGCGATAGTGATGTAATATAATAATCAATAAGTCTTGTCAATCATATTTGCATTATTATTATTATTCTAGTAGGACGGTTACCAATTAGTTTAATAAATTGACACCTCGGTACACAAACTTATTTCATAAATTGGTAATAGAGTTTCTCTGCAGATTTATGAAAAATTAATTGCCATCTCATTAAGCAACTTCATAATAGTTTAATTGTGAGACCAAACTCTCACAAAACATAGTTTTTAATGTTATCAAGAATTGTACGATTAATATAAATTGATCTTAAATTTAAATGTTTTTTTTAATTCTGTTACAATTGTATAGTAAAATACTCGGATATGCAATACATGTGTCAATATATAATAGTCTCATTTTAAACTAACGAGCATTAAGCGTCTTTAATAGTGAACCACTGTGTATCTGTAAAACAGAGAATTGAAATTCTTATTATGATTGGGTACGATGATAGGATGCGAACTCAACAAGAAGTATGTAATTTATTTAATACTAAATATTTAAAATGACCCATAACTCAATCGACAGTGAGTAAAATTGGAAAAAAAATTAGAGACTGGTACGATGGAAGATTTACCCAAAACAGGTCGCTCAGGTGTTGATGAGGATACAAAATTAAATATTTTACTGGCTGTTGAAGAAAATCCAAATACTAACGTTCGCCAGGTTAGTCGCAATTATGATGTTACTAAAAGGTCAGTACATACAGTATTAAAATTAGAAAAATGGCATCCTTTTAGGATTCAGCTTGTGCAAGAACTAAGTGATGATGATCCAAATCGGAGGATACAATTTTGTGAAACAATGATGAATATGTGCAATAGTGATCCTCTTCTGATAAAAAATATTATTTTTCTGCAATGAATGCACTTTCAAATTAAATGGTAGAAGAAATTGGCAGAATTGTAGATACTGGGCAAGGAAAAACCCTCGGTGGATGCGGGAGTAACACACACAGTATCCACAAAAGGTGAATGTGTGCGCAGGAATTGTAAGAAATAGAATCATAGGACCCTACTTTTTCGATGGAACTGTAAATGGACCGGCATATCTCTAGTTTTTAATGGGCTATCCTAACGTTATTAAATTTATTCCCCAGTAGAATTAATCCTGGACATATTGATGAAAGACTGTGGTATCAACAGGATGGTGTGCCTCCCCATTATGCAGCAGACCTTCGAAGGTATCTTGACCAAATATTTCTGAACAGGTGGATTGGTAGACGTGGACTCTCTAATGGCCATCAAGATCACCGGACCTCAATTCATAAGATTATTTTCTGTGGGGCCATCTAAAAAACGTAGTTTATAAAACCAAACCGGAAAACATTATTGAATTAAAAAGAGAGAACCGAAATAAACAACATTTCTCAGGAAACTATCAACAAGGTTCAGCAACAATTTATTCATCGTTTAAGGTACTGTCAGCTACAACAGGGAATACAGTTCGAACATTTACTATCAATTGTTTTTATTATTAACTAACCGTTAGTTCTATTATTTGTTCAAACAAAACATGAAAAATTAATAAATTCTTATATTCAAAATGGCCGTATCTTCCAACTTATAAATTTTAGACCCTAAGTATGATACATATTTGGAATCAGCTATTGAAGCATTTCAAGTAATTCAAAAAAGGAGAAATATACAGGGTGTTGCACAAAAAATATTGATGACGTCATAACAGAAACAGTGACGCCGTCATAACCAAAAAAAATGAAGCATAAGGTGCGAAACTGAAATTAAAAATCGACGTGTCTGAGGATTTTTTCTAAATGTATTTGGTTTAAGAAATAATGAATTTATTCCATTATGTTATATTTTACTAATTTATAATGTTCAGTAATGTAATCAATATTTTACAAACCGATTTAGTTAGAGTTAGATTGTTATTAGGATATAAGTAACCACTTTACTACTGGTATAAAATTCTTGTATACCTTAGAATAGTTAGTATACAATTTACTAGCAACTTGGGTATACATATGCTCTATGTTCTATAGAGCAATTTATAAATATGTTGTATAATCTGAGAATGTGAACACCAATAACTATTATCTTAAGATTGATTCTATCAACTCCGACATCTTTCAATTTATAATACATAACGAGGTTCTATTAATGTTTCCCATTTTCAAGAGTATAGCATACAGGATTAAATTAAAATTGTATCTCAGTTTGTTTTATATTATTGGATAATAACAAAATTGATTAACAATTACCTACTAGGAAAAACAAGACTTATATTCGCATAAATTGTGTTTTAAGCGAATAGCTTACAAAATGTTACCATATAATATAAAAAACTTTGCTAGCCTATACCGCCTTTACCCATAGGAATTTTTTTTTTGTAATTTCCATGAGTCGAAGCAGTATTAAAACTAGGGTAATGTATATTAGAGATCATCTGATTTTTGAGAATTCCAACATACTCATTTTTGCCTGCTGAACATGAATTTCGAGTAAAAAATTACCCCTTGGCTATACTTTTCGAGATATGAGGGCTCAAAGTGCAAAAGTGTCACATTTTCTCATGTTCTGTTGCATTATTTATTCACAAGTCTTTTAACTTATTAGAAATTTCATTTAAATAAGGCACTAGAGATAATAGAGCAACAGTAATTACCCACTAACCTCAGTGAATCGGGGTGAGACTGAAGCGAAAACGAAAACTATCAATCCACATTCCACAGCGCACGCTAAAATTGCAAGTCTGAACTTGTTTACTTCATGCGTTTGAAGTGCAAAGAGAGCAACAGTGTTGCAAGATTTAATGTATTATTGATAATGTATCATTTTGTGTAAAATCATCAAGTAGTTAAATTAAATTCTGACTTGATTCATTAAAAATTTTATTTAATCAAATGTAAGTCATTTTTTCTTGTGCAAGGACAGCCACATATGATATATTGTTGGAAATGAGAACATAAGGTGTTTTCAGAATAGGTTTTCAAAAATTCCGTCCATTAAAAAAAATGACATCACAAATGCTTCAATATGAGCACCACCGTGTCTGATGCACTCCATAACTCAAACTGATTGCTGCTGAACTCGTCATAACATCCCATAAAATTTCCTATTATTTCCTAATGATGAATACTTTTGTCCACAGTTCTTCTCTAGTCTAGTGTTGCAAAGACTAGATTTTTAAATGACCCCAAAAAATTTAATCAGTTGAGATCATATGAACGAGTTAGCCAAGAAATAACTTGAAATATACACCGATTTAGACAAATATTATTTAGGTGGTGTTTTTAAACATCTTAATAAGGATATGCTCTCAAGAAATTACTTACGTTTCTAACAAGACCATAATTTGTACAGAGAGATACTGCAAATAATCCGAATTGTCAAATATTACCTACAAGTGACACATTATTAAATTAAGGACGAAACGTTCCGTATATAAAAAAAATTTTGACGACGCGGCCAGTAGACGAAACGTCAAACACAAGTTCCGTTAACAGCTAATAAAAAGTAGTTAAAAGTGACAGTGAAAAAGTGCTTTCCGTTTTTTGAATTTTTAAAACTACACGGGAAAATATAAAAACGAAAATCTTAAATACACTGTCCCTGTTAAAGATCAAAAGTGTATTTTATCGGAATCAAGAAAGAATACGTTTTTTTTAATATGTTTAGAGACATTGTCAATACAATTTAAAAATTTACCCCTTCAAAGAATTGCTGTCAAAAACTAAGCGCATTTAGACGGTTCACTTTGGATGGTCATCCTGGACGTATCATCCAAAATTAATTACCTAAACAATGAATCATCAGAAATGGTCACCTAAGATGAAGGATGAATAAAGTTGGATGAAATACTGCGGCATGGACAACCAACTTCGGGCGATTTTGAAACAACCTTAACGGTTCATTATGTCATGAAAGATGCGTCTAAACAAAAAATTATTTCAACGATGCATTCAGCTTGGATGATCCATCCAGGATGATCATCGAAAGTGAACCATTTAACTGCGCCTTTAGATTTTAGGTTAAAAGTTTAGTAATGCAAATGAACGCCCACATTGAATCTGCAGTATAGCCAGGAAATTTGGGGTCGTAGCCTGGAAGTTATTATTACCTAAATGTTAGTACTCATGCATTTCCACGAGAATGTAATTAATTACTAGCTAATTAGTACTAGGTACCCACGTGAAACCTTTAGGTAATTTCAACACAATAAATTATCTATTGTTTAACATTTAATTTCGATTCCAGCATAGTATTACTTTCACTATTTCATCTCACATAAACAAAAGAAATATTCAATAAAGTGCCATTACATCCTTCTTAATCGAAAGTATTAATTGAAGTAACTGTACTCGGAAGTGTGTTGTACAGTAATAATAATGTAATGAATAGAGCGCATCAGATATGTTAATTTCTAACTGATACCTTGTATGTAATTAAAATTGTAAGTGCAAGCAGTAAATAGTTCTAACTGTAAGTAATAATGTTTTACATTATTATTATTATTTTGTTATTATTATAACTCAGAGAAATATATTTTAGGTATTTATCTATATAACAGATACCTGAAAAGGTTAATAATTATGTGTTACATTTTCGTTTGTACCTAAAATTAGTCATAGGTGGCGAGAAAAATTCTTTGAGGGAAAACGGCGTAGCAAGCATAAAATCTACAACTTGCCTTATAAATTTATGGATTGATAAATTTCCGGCTCAACCCTCCCCGTGCGTCGCGTTCCCCTATTTCAAAATAAAGGTCAATCCCCAACCATTTGTTTCTACTTTTTCCTTTTTGTCTCACGCGTTTCTGTTGCTAAGTTTTAAATTTAAAACAAAATTGGAGAATTGAATGTGAATATTTTCAACTTTTTGTGGTGCACTCAGATTTTGACTTGCGCGTCGAAACTTTTTCAAAATAACAGATTGCTAGTTCTGTTATAAGAATGAAGGACCCTGAAAAAGAATGTATTGACATGATATTTATATTAAGAGAAGCAGAAACAAATGGTTTATTGGCAAGTCAAATTTATGCTCAAAAATGTCCTCATAGAAGACATCCAGATGACAGGAGTTTCAGAATGTAGTTGATTAGATTTATGGAAATGGGTAACGTGGAATATAATAAGCCTGTGAAACCGAAGACAATAGAAACTAGAAACGAGGAAACTATTAGCGATAACGGAAAATCCTACTTATAGTCACAGGGAGATCAGTTATGCAAAGTTTATTTAGGAATGAGACAAATTTCCGCAAACCACTACCTAACTTGTTGTATTATTTAGTTGCTAAAAAAATGATATAAAGCACCTTTTAGTCTACGTACCTAATACGCTCGATATTAAAAACTTCACAGTTTGACCATATTTAAAAATTTTGCTGATTATCTCGAAACAGCTGAAGATAGCCACAGCAACATACACAAAACAAAACAAGTTCATGTCCTGTGAAAATATAAAATTAAAAAAAATGAGAAAAATGAATTTGAAATTTTCAAAATTGTGAGATAAACTCTGACCACCTTGTATATCACAATATCATGCAATTTTAACTGAAATATTTACCAATTTATTTATTGATAGTTGGTAGAAATTTTGCCAACAAACAGTTAATGTTTTTTTTCTATTCATAATAACTAGTATATTATATCGAAATGTTTGAAATGAACACTCAAATATGTTCAAAAATGCTAATATATTATTTGAATTTTAATTGCTAATTGATAAGTAAATATTGTGTTACACACTAATACTGAAAAATTATAATATTACCGAATTAATTAATTTTCAACTGATATGTGCCATACCCAGCTGCAGACGTTATAGTAGAGGAACGAGGCGAGGCGAGACGTGCGGTCATCTAGGTTCCCGACGGTTAAAGCGAAAAAGATGATGTGTTGGCCCACTCTCGATCACATGTCTTACCATGGCCGTCATCTATTACATCATTTGCCGCCACTTGTTACAAGCTAGTATTTAAACGATTAATAAATTTGACATTATAACCGCCATTGAACAGACTGTTCAAAGATTATCAATAGGTGATACTAACAAATGACTAATTCGTTTAAAAATTGAAATAGAATAACAATACAATATATCTTTCGTTTATTCTTATCTTTCTATTAGAAAGCAATATGTGGCCTATAGTGGATTTCGGTCGGTAGAATATACTACAACATCTGGTGTTCCTCGAGGGTCCATTCTCGGGCCTTTGTTGTTTAACATATTTATTAATGATATTATAAATGTTACGGACGTTTCTTGTTTGCTTTATGCTGACGATCTTAAAATCTTCAAAATAATTTCTTCCTTAGATGACTGCGCCTTTCTGCAAAATAGTCTCTCAAATATATCTAATTGGTGTGTTCAAAATAAGCTAAACTTAAATGTGTCTAAATGTAATATTATTTATTAATCCTATTCTGTTTGATTATAGAGTAGACATGTGTATTTTAAGTGCTGTTCAGACTACATCTCCGTTGTTAATATGGTAAATGGGAGTTACAATCCAATGCGCGAACAGTTGACGAAATAGTAATAATAATAATCTCTTTATTTAGCAAATAAGCTATTAACAAACACTTATAGAGTATAAGATACAGCAAATCTTAAAGGATACAATGTGAAGGGTACCTTAAAAGTTAATTATCCTAATAATTTTCTGAACCTAAGCTTAAGAATATTTACTTATTAACAACATATATTTAGTTTACAATAATGTATAAAACACTTTTAATTTTTTTTTGACTTGCGAATAGATATAGACTTCATTGTTTTTTTAAATTTAGGGTAATTATTACATTGTTTCATATTCTCCGGAAGTTGGTTGAATACCATGAGACCTTTAAAAAAACAACGTTTTGGCTAATCTATTTTATAGAGAAGTGTCTAAAGTCATTAATTTTTCTCCTATTGTATCTGTGTAGTACATCTCTCACAAATTTAATTTTATTTCTCAGATAGTCTGGAGTTAACTTGTTTTTTATTTTGAAAATCATATCTAGTGTTCTAAAAAAGAATTTGCTGTCAACATTCATGAAACGAAATACTTCAGGCATTATGTTTATCGGTGTAAATTTATGACATTATAAATTTATTCTCATAGCTTTGTTTTGTATAACTTGAGGTTTCTGTATTTCATTTTCATTCAGGTTAAATAATATTACTGAGCAAAAATCTATATGTGGATTAATCAAACTTTTTTATAAAGTAGGATTTTTTGTAGACATGTTTAAACAGTTGCTTATTCTTCTTAAAAAATATACTTCTTTGACATTTTATTCATTATGTAGTTGAAGTGACTTGAGCCATTCATCGATAATTACTCCTAAATACTTGATTTCATTTACTTTATCAAGTTTGTTTCCCATAATTTCGAGATTTGAATTATGATTTGTGAGATTGTACAGAGTTATTCATTATAAATTACCCACCCCTTATCATCGTTATTATTGCCTATAGAAAAAAAAGTTTTAAATAAAAGTTGTGTGGTTATGACTGAATTTTGTTAAAATGCTATCAAAAGTACAGTAGCCTGCATTTTCAGGGGAAAAAAAAAAATTATTTTCCCCGGTGTAACCCAAAACCCCCTTTTTATACCTTTGTTTTTTTTCCCCGGCCCCCCCCCCCCCCCCCCCAATTTTTTATTTTATTTTCTCCCAAGGGGTTTTTTTTTGCCCCCCCTCTTTTTTTTTTTTTTTTTTTTTTTTTTTTTCCCCCCCCTTCTTCCTCTTCTTTTCTCCCCCTCCCCCCCCTTTTTTTTTTTTTTCCGCCACCCTTTTTTTTTTTTTTTTTTTCCCTCCCCTTTTTTAATGTAACTTTTGGCACTGGTATAACGGATGATGTCTTCCACCCCTCTGGAAATTCACCATATTGTAATGACAAATTTATTACATCAAGAAACTGATATCCTATTACATTGAAAACATCTTGTACTATTTTGGTTGTTACCATATCCTCACTGCCTACGGTATTTTTTAAATTTACAATTATTTTTCTTAATTTTGCCATGGTTGTTGTTTGAAATGAGTGAAAGTTTCCTTTTTTGTTCAATGTTTCAAAAATCTGTTTATAAGTATTGCTAAAGTTAATATTGGATGTAATTTCTTCGATGCTTGTGAGGAAGAATGCATTAAACTTTTCAGCAATTACATTTTCGTTTGTTTCCTGTATTCGAAAATATAATACATTCACTAGTGGCAGAATTTTAATCTGGTAATAATTTCTTTAATTGTTTCGATAGTTCTCGGCCATTATGAGAGTTGGATGTAATTACATTATTATAGTATTTTTCTTTCCATGTTTTTATCATTTTGTTAACGATATTTCTTTTTTGTCTGTATGCTTCCCAATCTTCGTTTTTATCTGTGAACATTGCTCTTTTATACTTTACATCTCTTTTCTTCAGGTTTTCTATAATTTCTTCATTAATTCAATTATTATCTAGATGTTTGGCTTGGATTTTAATTTCCTTTATTGGACATATATCGTCAAGGGATTCGATTCGATCTTTACCAGTGAGGAGGCTAATATGTGCATGTTAGAAGTATTGTTGTTCCATGTTTTATCTATTAATAAACTCTGAAATAAATTCGGATCATAATTTTTTAATATCTACTTTTTTTACAACCATATGTTCGTTTTTATATTTTGTTTATATTTCATTGGTATCTACCGTTATTATATTATGATCACTAATTTTTTGAAGTCAAATGCAGTTCATGAGTCGTATCCTTCTTATTCTTAATCACATAGTCAATTAATGTTGAGCTATGCTGGGTTATTCTTGTTTGTGACCTAATAATTTGATATAGTCCATTTTGGTAGAATATACTATTTATTTTCTTGCTCTAGTATGTTTCTTTTTGAAGATCAGAGTTGAAATCTCCAGTAATAATTAGATTTCTATTGAATTCACTATTTTCAATAAGTTTTTCAAAGTATTCTATAAATAAATTGTCTTTTCTTTGTTGTGTATGGTAAATTGTTATTATTTGGATATTTTCTGTTCCTATTTTGATTTCTATACCTAGTATCCAGATAAAGTTTTCAACTATTTCATTCAAAATTGTCTTATATTTGTATTCCTTACTAATATATATCAGCACTGCTCCTGTTCTTCTGTTATCTGTTACACATTTTTCTATTTTATAGTTTTCTAAATATAATTCTTTCATATTCACACCATCGTCAACATGGCTTTCTGACATGCATAATACTATTTGTTTCCAGTTTTTTTGCCAAATTACCAATTTCATCTTTATTATTTAGGAAACCCTGACAGTTGAAAGAGACAATTTTATTTGTAAAACTCTTTGGTTGCTATGCATAAATTTTGTTGCAATGTTTTGCCTTTCAATCTATCTTTTGTAGCAAGGACAATTTATGTCATTTGCACCTTGGTCAGGATTCAAATTAATTTTTAATTTCTGTTATTTATAGACAGTTAATACATTTAAGGATATTAGTTTTGCAATCATTAGTTTTGCAATCATTAGTTTTATGATTTTCACCACATTTGAAGCAAGCCATTCTATTTGTACATTTGTTGGCTTTATGATTGTAGTTCGCACAGTTAAAGCATCTAATTATATCGAAATAGTCGTAAATATTACATTTTGTCCATACAATATTAATTTTTTATGTTTTTTTAAACTTAAATAATTTTCCGGTTCAGCGTCTATTACTATATTTGCACTATTTTTCTACTTTTTTTTTTAGGGTATTTCTTGATAATTTTTAATTTATCTTCCAAGTTTTTATCGTTCTGTTCTACAACAGCTTTCAGTATTTCTTCATCGTCCGTAGTTATAAATTCTTCTTCTACTCCTGCAATGATAGTTTTTGGTTTCTTAAATGTTCCTTCTTCCACTTTATACTTATCTCCCATCACATCTTTAACTTTATTTTTTTATTATATCCTAGAGTTTGGCATTTGCACAATTAATTATGACACCTCCATTTTTTATATTTTGTACATTTTCTACACCTACTGCTAATAATTTACTTTGGGTCTATATTGGTAAATTCTACAGACAAATTAAGACGTTCATTCAATTTTTGATATTTCAAAAATTCTTAATAAATTTTTTAAACTTTCTCTGTTGCTTTTGTAATTTTAGCTATAGCCATGACTCAAAACAAATACAGAATGGAGTATTACATGTAATGCAGTGTTTTATATGAAAGACTATGCACTCATTTTTTATTTGTTCTTCGGGTTGGTTTGCTTTCTGATCCAACGTTGAAATCTCCAAAACTTCTTCAACTATATATTTTTAAAACAATGAACATTTTTTACTAATTATTATTTTCTAACTTTTGCAAAAACTTATCACAGATAAGTATAACACATATCTTTTTAAACAATTACTTTCCAAGCTATAATGTGCATTTTATCTTTTTTATAATCCATGTTTTAGCGTTTTGGCAAATAGCTGGGAAAATAGTTGTTTAAAAAGATATATGTTATGCTTATCTGTGATAAGTTTTGTAAAAGTTAGAAAATAATAATAAAAATAAAATTTTTAGCGCTATTATATTTCATTTCATAATATATAATTTTTTATTGGAAGATATTCCTTAATTTCATTTGTATTTCATTGTATTAACATTTCAATAAATTTAAAGAATAGTTTTTGATTATTATCCAGAATTCAAAAGTTGGGATAGTTTTTGTGGACATAGAAAATAAACATTTTGTTGACCCAGCCAAATAATCAAGCAAACTGTTGCCATGTACTGCACATATCGATTAGTATCCACTAACGATCTTTTTTCCAACACATTTCACTCCGATATTTATTTTGTTTTTGCACTTCGCAGCCTAAAAGTGCTAATCCTAATTTTCGAAGACTAAAGTCACATTTTAATCCCCCCGGAAAAAAAAGTGACACATAATTTTCCCTTTTGCTTTTTCTTGATAGTGCGTAAAGCTGTGAATTTAACTTGTGTTTTTTTGCACTGTTATCAAATGCATTTTTTATTATAATTATATAACGAAATACTTAATATAATTAAACCTCAATTTTTTCACTCAAATTTGCTTTAAAATTTCCTGACTCAAAATCAAACAAATTGGTCTGTATTTAAGTTTGTCACATATATCCATCAAGCACGCTAACTTTTGTTATATTAATACTTACAAATTTTGTTAAACTGAGTTTTTCTAAAAATTTGCAAGTCTTAATTTCCAAGTTTTAGTTAAAGTAGTTTTAAAGGAACCCATGGCTTATGCTTATCATGCAAAATTGCAAAAAAATGTGTAAAATTTTTATATTATATGTTCATATCAAACTTCTAAAATTAAAGCACGCTTTGATACAATAAACTATTGAAATATTTTCAATATCCAGGTGCAATTATATCTAACTGGTTTTACTATAACTATATACAGTTGCCTTAATCAAAAATAAAAACTACATATGTTTTCGCACGATAAAATGAAAACAAACCACTAGACATAACACATGCTATCAAATAACCAGACAACAGTATCTAATTACACAAAAACAGTTTAAATACCGGCATAACTAAAAACATATCCAAGTGTGCATAATTAAAACATATCCAAGTGTTAAAATTTAATATTAATAATAACAATGATAACTAAAATAGAATAAGATCTTAAAATTACATCTTTCAAAAAAGGCTTGTAATATTTAACATCTGGATTAATTTATTTAAAAACCTTATTACTACTATTATAATACGGTAAACATTATACTAGTAGGAAGTATTACAACTAAAATGTTACACAATATGAAATTATATTGTACACAACTAAAATAAGTAACTGACCTAATAAAGTTCCCACGTAGAAGTGTGGCACACTCTTTGGAATTTGTCCAAATTGTTTAAAGTTTTCTGAAAGATGTAAGTATCAAAAAACAAAAATCCGTGTAATTTTACAAACATTTATTGCTCTTAAGCTGAAAATATATATACAGGGTGTCCCAGCCTCGTGTCGGCCAAATGTCCTGGCTCTCTTATAAAAGATATCGAAAAATTTCAAAAACGGGGTGAGAGAGGGCGCAAAGGTACATAGTTTAAAAATATTTTTAAATATACAGGGTGATCCATTTAGGCGTGACGACATAAACTTACGTTTTTTTAAATGGAACACTAGGTATGTTATTACATATTTGAATTCTCCTTTTAAAGACGGCTCAAACGATATGCCGGATGGGTCGGTACCATGATATGGGTGAGTTTGTACCAAAAACATGCCAATTTTGTGAGCTCACTGTGACGTAATGGAAGAACATTTTTAGATCTAGTTTGTGCCAAAAATTGTCAAACACCCTGTAGTCTATGTTACTGTTATCGGATCTAACGAAATCGGTTATTTTATACCAGGTGAGTCAGGAAACGCCAAATCTACTTTTTCTCATTTTTTTTCAAATGGAACACCCTGTATATTATCGCCACCCTGTCAATTTCAGCGAAAATTCACAAAACAATTGAAAATTGAACGTAATTTTTTAATAAACCTCGAATTATGCCACTTTGCCATCAAATTCTTGACACCCATGACAGATAAACCCTTGTACCTTTATATTAGTGGAAAGCTCTTTCAAAGGGCTTTCCTTTGGTGTCATAATATACAGGATGTTCCATTTGGAAAAAATGAGAACAAGTAGATTTGGCGTTTTCTGACTCACCCGGTATAAAATGACCGATTTCGTTAGATCCGATAACAGTAGTACATATATGTCCATAAAGATATAATAAAAATTATAATACCAAAATATTCCAACAGAGAGGGTAAAAGTTAATTTACGAAATAATAATAAATACTGGAAATAATACACTTCTTAATGGTGGATTGTCTTTAAAGTTTTGGGGCGCGGTGTTTTATTTTGGCTCCCCCTGGTTTTTTTTTCTGTGGGGCCCTTTTTTCTTTGTTGGGGACAAGGTTTATTTATTTTGTATCATACAGTAAGAGAAATGATTAAGCTTTAATTGTGATTGCCAACTAGTAAAGGATTTTTATCACATAAATGGAAGTTTACCTCGAATCTTACGATTGATATCTTTTTCCTACATAAAGTGAAAATAAATTAAAATAGATATCCATGTCCCCCCTTGTTCACTTTCGACCATTGCAGACTGATTTGTGAAGTTTTTGCCTTCATTAGTGAGAAGTGATTAAGAATGGATGCCATACACATAAATGGAAGTCCCCTACGATCGTGGACCGCAAGAGAAATTTCAAAATCACTATTCTACATGAAAACAGAGTATTAATGAGGTCAACTACATAGTAAAAAATTTTATATGCATTCAAAGATCTTAAAATTGTACATATTTTATTTTTAATTATTAAATTATCACTATTTTCGATGAGTGTCATTATTTTTCAACCCATCTGACGCATTATTTATAAAAAATTCGTTACTTTAATTACAAAATAAAAATATAATATGTCCTACCGTAAATTTGTAACTTTATTTCCATATTGCATATCATGTAATGTGATTATTTTCCAAACTCAAGATGATTATGTATATGGTTAATAAACAAAATTGCTTTCCATAGGATTTTTTACGTACATATACAGTATTTTTCTTGTCTGTAGACTTTTCATAGTCCACATAAGACAAATGAAACAATACCTACAGAGTTACAATTTGCTATATTATAATGTTATAATTTGCTAGGTAGTTGGAATTTTTAAGATTTTGTTTGTACGGCCGAAAAAAATACCAGTAATTAATTAAATTAGAAATTAACCATGAACAGATCTAAAAAATATATGCTGCTATTTAAACAACGGTAGTTACATCATAATTCAAACATCGTGCTGATTTAAAAAATATGAACATTAATTTGTATCAATCAGTTTAAAAAATAAGTAAATAGATAAAAGTTGTAATAGCAATAGTTATACTCGTAGAATATTCCATACTTTTTGAATGCATGTAATTGAAAATCTGTTTCCGAAACAATAGCAAGTTAACTAGTAAAATCACAAAAATGTATTAGTAAAATGTCTTTATTATTATTATCATTTAAGATTAAGCAAAAAACTGTTGACATTTAACGTGACCTCAAAAATCACCGCGATTTTAGTTAGTAATGTCGTCAGAATCTAAGCACGCTAATAAAAGTTAAAAGTAAATGCATTAAACATCACTTTAAAATACACATTATTAGACAATCAGTAAAAACAACCACTACTGAACAATTTTTATGGCAATATAGCAGCCACAATCAAATAGTACTCGTATTACTGCTGTTGTTTTGTAAGTGCAGTAAATACTATGATATTCTGTAATAGTCTCTTAGAAAATGCGTATCTAATAGGGACATCTTTACTAATAAATCATTTTAGGTAATTCTAATTTATTTTAGTGAAAATATTAAGAAATCATAAGAGTTACAAATTTAAACAATAAGTATCTGTAAATTAATTTAATAGCAATAAGGCATCTTAAGGAATTAGTGGCTTATTGTTAGTCAGTTGTGTTTAATTGACTGACTTAGAAGATTAAAAATTATTTCACAATATCTTTTGTGCTAACAAGGCCGGGTTCTCTAGTTGAGAAAATGGAATCATTAGGAGGATAAGAGAAATGAAAATATAAAAAAGGTTAAAGAAGACAGAGACAAAAGCTATCACGTCTTCACAATAATGGAGCGAAAGTTGACCACCATCATTACAGAATATCCTAATCAACCAACATGAAACTGGCTGCTAAAAAGAAGCACGAATTAAAAATCATCACCTATATACAAAATCCTTATACAAGCCATAACAGAAATTAAGGAGCACAATATTAATCGTAAACTTGAATATGCTAAATTAAAAAGAATTTCTTAATACATCTTTCAAATTAATCTCTTCTCGAATCATTTACTGGGAAGGGAATTTTCCCAGCAACGACAATAATCCACAGACAGTTTGCTGTCAGTCCTACATAAGTATACAATGTGTCCGTAAAATATGGAATCAATTAATTATTTCTTAAACACAAAATATTTAGAAAAAGTCCTCGCATACGTCGATTTTTAATTTAAATTTCGCACCTTATCCTTTATTTTTTTGGTTATTACGTCATCACTGTTTCCGTTATGACGTCATCGATTTTTTTAAATTGAACACCCTGTATATTTCTCCATTTTTGGATTCTGCTTCAACATCTGGTTCTAAAAATTATCACAATAAAATTGATAAGTTGGAAGATGCGGTCATTTAAAAAAAAGTATAATAAACAAGTTTTTTATTAATTTTTGAAGTTGGCTAATTTTTGTTGGATCTGTAAACGGACCGGCATATCTCCAATTTTTAATGGGCTATCTCATCCCAACGTTATTAAATTTATTCCCCAGTAGAATTACTCCTGGAAATGTTGACGAAAGCCTGTGAAATCAACAGGATGGTGTGCCTCCCCATTAAGCAGCAGACGTTCGAAGGTATCTTGACCAAATATTTCTGAACAGGTGGTTTGGTAGACGTGGACCCATCGAATGGCCACCAAGGTCACCGGACCCCAATCCATTAGATTATTTTCTGTAAGGCCATCTAAAAACTAAGTTTACCACAAATAAAGAAACCAGCAACACTTTATTCATCGTTTAGGGTACTGTCAGCTACAACAAGGAGTACAGTCCATACATTTACTATAAATTGTTTTTATTATTAATTAATGACTATTATTTATTCAAACAAAATATAAACTAATTATTTTTAGTTAGAAATAATGAATTTATTCCATACTTTACGGACACACTGTATCCCATAGATACAGACAACTTCTTGGGTTATTGAGGATAAACGAAAATATCTGTTTTCTTTTGTAACAGAAGATCCAAGGAACCGCCAGACTTTATTAAATATGCAACTTCGTGATTGGAGCATATTTTTTACAAGTAAGCCGTTCTTGTAGTTATTGAGATAGCTGTATGTGATACATTGATATGTAGGACACTCTGTGAAACATTAAGTATGATACTTCAGTTTATCTGATGTCAGATTAATTAACGTTGAATGATTGCAGAAAACATGGAATCTTAGATGTAGAATACAATTTATAAATTTTATAATGCCACAAAAGAATGCATGGCGATGGATGATGACCAGCAAGAAGTCCTAATATCATTCCAGCTAGGAAATAAATGATTAAATTATTGATCTTAACAATTTAAATGGTAATTATATTATTCCTCGACTTGTTAACTAAAGAAGTTTTTATCTGGAAGATAGCTTCTCACCAGGTAGCCCATTTAGCACCTTAAGAGTGCATTGATAAAGTAGATGAAACATGGCTAGAGGCACTGGAATTAGAATCGACTACACGACCTTGCTCGGGGGTTACCGACCCAATAAAGTCATTAGGTTTGCCATGGTTTAACGCCACATCTTGAAGGGCAGATTATAATTTTTATTCATCGATGCTAATTTAAACATTGTTTTGTCGTTTTTATTTTTGCTATTTTTCTCACTTTTATATGGGTAATAAAGTCCATAATTTTGTCTATTTCTAAGAATTTAAGCAGAAACCTATTTACATTATAATGATCAGGTTTAAATACCACTTTCTATAGAAAAACAATGAAGTAAAAGCAAACACTTAATTGTTTCAAAAAATACTATAGGATTAAAAAATATGTCTTCAAACTAAATACTTGTATAACCTCTCATATCTATAATAGTCCTCACAGTAGTCCTTTTAAACAACTTCATCATTATATTTGGCTGAAGTTCATCGTGTTATTTACAAGTCCACATGTGTTCGATGTGATTTATTCAAATGATTTAAAAAAAGGATTTAAATAGACTGGGCCAAATTCTGTAGTAATTCAGTAGCGTCACATCTGAGCCAGCGTATATGTAAATAACCCACAATGCACTTATTTTTCAAGTACAACGTACTTATTTGATCGCAGTAGTTAACATGACAATTGTAAATGTTACACATTGTTTAGAAAAGTGCTCTTTCAACTGTCCTGTACACATGAGAACTTTGCATAAACAACGCAGTTTCTATATTTTCTTCGGAGAAATGCCTCTTTTGTTGTGTAAACACATTTGTGTACAGCAAAACTGGTCATTCAACATCGACGGAGGTTTGAAAACTTAACGAAAAGTTGTAAATTATCAACTGAGATGCCGATTAATATCACATAATTTTGCATACCCTGGATTTTTTTCGTAAAATGTCATTAAATCTCTTACTAAACCGCATACGCGGGACATTTGTCAAAGTTTGTTATACAGTTTGTAGACTATTAAGTAGTTTAAGAGAATGTGCTAGAGACAAGGAAGAACTTTCTAATTTATGGATAGTGATGCAAAATGCTAGAGTATTTATTTTTGGGGAACGTTTCTTGGGCACGAACAAGAATAAACGAGCATAAACGAAAATTTCCCGAAAATTTAGATATACACAAATGCAAAGTTCCGATAGCGGTTAAATCAATTTTCATTGTTTAATTTAGGCATCGGTAGTAGTTGGACGTTTGTAGATTGTGTTTTAGTATATATTGAATTGTGTTTTCAACGACTAATATTAATATGTAAGTATTAAACCTAATTGTTAATGATAATAATGATAATATATTCCTGTAACCTTACCTAAAAATAATAATATGTGTTATAATATGTGTTATATTTAAGATAGGCGGTCGACAAAGGGTCACTCTGCAAGCCCACGTAAACAGTTTTCTATGTGCTCATAGACGCTCATAACACAGTATAATATGGTGTATATTTGAATCACTTTTTTACACAGGTCAGTTCAAAATGCAGCATATTACTTTATATTAAGATAGAGAGAAACATAGCATTGTTTAAAGCAGAAGTATAAAAATTGTGCAGCAAGAAATTTGCTTCGCTCTAAAGCAGGTAGAATTTAAAATTGTTTTATTTTCTGACATTATTTCTTATGGGTACACAAAATAAAAAGTAATGGAAATTTTTAAGATGTTTGGCTTTCTTATAGCTAAATCGAAATTTTTTATTAAATTAGGATGTTCTTATTTCGGCGTAACCAGTCATTTTAGTTTTTTATTTAACACTTTAAAGAAAATATGTCAATTTTATTTTTGTTATTTTGTTTCTTTCCACTGCTAACCAATAAAAGGCATTTCTTGTTATTATAAATAAATTTACGTATGTTCACTCTGTTGAAATATTTTTTCACTGATTCAATAAACCTAAAAGGCATTTATCTTAATTCTAATGCCTTGAAATATTTTTTACGTCTGGTAATAAATAAGTAACCCACAATGATGTATTTATTACGCCTGGAAGTAAGCAATTTACAATACACTCGCTACTTTGCCCATTGTAAATCGGGCTCACTAGGTCCAACCCACCATTGTAAAGTTTAAGTGAACAGACTATAGGTATGTCTAATTGTATTGTACATTTTCTTGTGTTTATCTTTTATTTTACTTTCGTGCGTTGTTTTTAAATTTTTGCTATCTCGAAGATTATCCCGAACTTGTTAGAGCATCTTGTGCATTTAACTACCTAAATGTTTCCTCATATTTGCCGCGTGTTACATACCTATTTCGCGTAGTAAAACTGACAAGAGTATATTATTTTATTTCCAGCCCTGTTACTGGTGAAAAAGTTAAAAACTTTGCACTTTTCTCTAGGCATATCGCAATATAATCAATTGCGACAATTCACAAACGTGAAACGACCCGCCGCAAATAACGCTTTTATACGTTCAACTGAAGATTTGTTAAAACCTGCAGGCGGATAAACTGACAGCGTCGGCGATATTGCCATTGTTGCCAACTTTCTCAGTGATTTCTATAACAATTATGAACTTATCAAGATATCTAGAGATACGTATGCTATTTTTGAAAAATACATAAAAGGTTATGTTTGAATTTTGATATATCATACTGCTCTGTTCCAGACTTGAGAATCAAGAAAATGTGTATTTATTTAAACGAGAATGCTCCTGTGAGCATTTCCGGGAACATACTCGTTTGTGCTCATTGTTCAAAAAGGAACGTTCACTACTCCCTGTGAATGTTCGCGCACGAATGAGAACGTTCCCCGGTTAGTAAAGGGAGCGTTCCTTCCTTCGCATCATTATTTGTGGATAATGTCCAGTGTCCAAGACTACATTATAAATATAAATAACGTGTACATTTATTTCAAACTTATTTGCAACATAAAAAACATCGGATTCTTTGACGGTGGTCAGTGGCGGACTGACCATGGTGGCGTGGTGGCGATCGCCATAACGCCCCTGGTCCAAAACTCCCTCTACTCGATCCCAAAAAATACTCTGTTCTTATTTTGCTAAAGAAACAAGTATTCCAAGATTATATGCATAAAAAAAATCTGCTTAAATATTTCAAAATTAACTTATGTTACATTAAAAGTTAGTGTTTTTATATATTTTTTTAATAGTATTTTTTATTGTATTTTTATTATTATTAACTTATTTAGTTGCTTGTTATATTTTTAACTAGTCCTTACACACAAAGAGTTTAAAGTTTATTTTTATAAAATTCATTTTTATTTTGTACTTATACTAAATCAAATAAAAGTATGTGATTCTGTGATTGGTATTTTTGGTATTTTTACCCTCCTCACTATATACAGAGCCTTCGTGGACATGTGTCCTCGCCGCCCCTCGGTATATATTGCCACAACCATCAACAAGTGTCAGTCCGCCACTGACGGTGGTAAAGGGATCAAAGAACGTGACGTTTTTTATGTTGCAATTAAGTTTGAAATAAACTGTAGATATATCATTCTCAATATCATGATTGTTAAATAATTGTTGAGCCACAGAAATGGCTTGTGAGGATTTAACTGAAGCACAGAAGTTTTACGTCATTAAAATACTTATAGTTACAAATTCACATCCACTTCGTAAGATGGAGAAAGAAGTCAAGAGTAATTTGGACAATTTGCTAATACATTTTTTGTCCAAATTGCTGGTGACCTCCTTCCCCAGTAAAATACTTATGATAACAGAGAATTGTCTCCAACCATGTCTCCTAACGTTGTTTCTTCAATTACTATATTTTAAAAATTAAAAGTTGCGTATTTATTTTTTTGGGTTGATCTCGAATGTACCATTGAACTTTAATTAGAAACTAAAATATACAGGGTAAGCAAAAGGTGTGTTTTTCTTAAATGAAACACCCTATATATTTTCATTATATCTTGAATATGTCTTATTTTTTCAATTTCAAAATTTGTTATTTTTATGTTTGATAAAAAGTTATTTAGGTATAAAATACTATGGAATATAAAATTGCCATATATTCAAGTTTTTAAATATCACATTTATTTTAATCTGTCATCGTAAACATTTTGTAAAATAGTTAAATAATAATTATAACTACACAATTTTGAGGCCAACGAAAGCAACATTTAGCAACTCAAAAATTTAAATTATAAACTAGCTATACCAAATTAATCAAACATAAATTAATAAAATTAGTAATAAAGAATTAATTTAAATGTTTAATGTGACCTCCATCTTGTTCTATGTATAGTTATTTTTTATTAACATTATTAAGATCTCTATTTCATCTGAAATTTTTTTTATTATATTTTATCCAAACAAATTTATGAGAATGAGTAAATTTTATTTTCTAGTTGTCACTGTAGCATATTGCTATAAAAGCATTTTCAAAAAAAAACCTTTTTTTTAATTTCATTATCCCATATTTATAAATCCTCATTACATTTTTAGTTCCATAAAAGCACAAGAAAAATTAATATTTTGAATTTCAGTTATCTGATGTCATCAAGTAGTGTTGCACTAAAATACAAGCAGCCAATGAAACTGAAAAGGTACTATCCTGTTACCAGTATTATTTATTAGAATGTCTTTAGTTGTAGCATATTTATTTCATTAATAAACTTTAATATTTTAATAATATGAAGGTTAAAGGGTACGTATTAGGGTGGAGCGAAAAATTTCAAATTTAAAATTTCGTTTCGCTATAGCGCGGAAAAGTTGCCTTAGGTGCATACTAGCCTAAAAAAAAAAAATTATCAAAATCGGACAATATCTTCCGATCGCGCAAAACGCCGAAAGTTTTAAAAAATGACGAATTTTTCGTTTTTTTTTTATTATTTGGGGTTTGTATTTTTTTTTATCGCTATAGTGCTAAAACGTTAGTACTAATGTTGAATAGCCTGCAAAAAATATATAACTGCTTTTAAAGCATATCTTCCGATCGCGCAAAACGTCTGAATATTTGCAAAAATTGCAAATTTTTCGTTTTTTTTATAATTTTTTGAAGATTTTGTTTAGGTTTTTTTTTTAATGCTATAGTGCCTAATGGTTAAAGTAGGTATTTGTATATAAGAGGAAAAATAATTTTGTTATTTGGAGAATGTCTTCCGATCGCGCAAGTGATATCTATATATCACTGTTTACATTCAAATGTGCAGCTCTTCGCTTGCTTAGAAATAATCTAATTAATTTTAATTTCATAATCTAAACAACCCAAAACTCACCACGAGGAGGTGGCTGCACTTCGAGTTCCACCCACACCCTTCCCTCCATCCAACCATTAAGAGTGTGTGCTATTTACAATATTTACATTTTACATCCTCGTCTTATTTTTCATTTATGCCGATGCCACTTTGTAATCTGCCTTAGTTGTGAATTCTTCTATCAGGTCTTTCGATGCTAAGTGTCGCTCTAATGTATCCGTCCCTTGATTGTAGTCCGCATGCCTTAAGTGAAGCTTCGGTTACTAGCTTCACGCAACGCTCTACGGCTTGTGTGTGACATGGGAAATCTTTTATATCCCAATCAGAGACCTCACCCTATTGTATGAAGCTTTTAATTTCTTTATTACTTATCGCACGGAGAAGAGGTGGAGACGATGTTTTTGTAGAGTTCCAATCTATCATTTCCGTATAATCTAATGCATCAAATTTGAGTGAAGGAGTGCGAAAGTTCCTAATGCCTTTCCCAGTCGAAGCAGATTGCCTGGCTTTTAGCACTCTCCTGAGCCCTAACTCTCTAATGTGGCTCCTCTTATCAAATATCATGACTATCAAAATGGGCATTGCCCATCCTGAAAACATTTTGATAGCCATGATATTTGATAAGAGGAGGCACATTAGAGAGTTAGGGCTCAGGAGAGTGCTAAAAGCCAGGCAATCTGATTCGACTGGGAAAAGGCATTAGGAACTTTCGCACTCCTTCACTTAAATTTGATGCATTAGATTATACGGAAATGATAGATTGGAACGCTACAAAAAATATCGTCTCCACCTCTTCTCCGTGCGGTAAGTAATAAAGAAATTAAAAGCTTCATACAATAGGGTGAGGTCCCTGATTGGGATATAAAAGATTTCCCATGTCACACACAAGCCGTAGATCGTTGCGTGAAGCTAGTAACCGAAGCTTCACTTAAGGCATGCGGACTACAATCAAGGGACGGATACATTAGAGCGACACTTACATCGAAAGACCTGATAGAAGAATTCACAACTAAGGCAGATTACAAAGTGGCATCGGCATAAATGAAAAATAAGACGAGGATGTAAAATGTAAATATTGTAAATAGCACACACTCTTAATGGTTGGATGGAGGGAAGGGTGTGGGTGGAACTCGAAGTGCAGCCACCTCCTCGTGGTGAGTTTTGGGTTGTTTAGATTATGAAATTAAAATTAATTAGATTATTTCTAAGCAAGCGAAGAGCTGCACATTTGAATGTAAACAGTGATATATAGATATCACTTGCGCGATCGGAAGACATTCTCCAAATAATAAAATTATGTTTCCTCTTATATACAAATACCTACTTTAACCATAGGCACTATAGCATTAAAAAAAAACCTAAACAAAATCTTCAAAAATTATAAAAAAACGTAAAATTTGCAATTTTTGCAAATATTCAGTCGTTTTGCGCGATCGGAAGATATGCTTTAAAAGCAATTATATATTTTTTGCAGGCTATTCAACATTAGTACTAACGTTTTAGCACTATAGCGATAAAAAAATACAAACCCCAAATAATAAAAAAAATACGAAAAAAGTGCCAAAATTCGTCATTTTTTAAAACTTTCGGCGTTTTGCGCGATCGGAAGACATTGTCCGATTTTGATAATTTTTTTTTTGTTAGGCTAGTATGCACCTAAGACAACTTTTCCGCGCTATAGCGAAACGAAAATTTAAATTTGATATTTTTCGCTCCACCCTAGTACGTATACCTACGTATTATAGTTGATTGATTCGACCTTTACTTGATGAAAATCCATTTTACAAATAAACACAAAATAAACTTCTGTTTGATTTTCGCAATTTTAATTAACTTATGACAATTGTTTCGCCACACTGTGGCTTCGTCAGATGGTGAGTACAAGACTGCCCAAGTCTTGTACTCACAAAAAAGAAATGTTAAACACGCTAGCTCAAACGTGCTAACATTCTTCGTTTTAAACTTATTGTTATTTTTGTTTATTTGTTTTTATTGAGCTAATAGTGGACTGTATATTTCTTTTCTATAATTTTATTTTTGATAGTGACATCTTCTGTAACTGGAACTATTTTTGTTTTCTTCTTGCAGCTAAATTAAGTAAAATCCATATTTTACTGAACATTTAGTTTATTAAAGAAATAGGTCTGAACTGTACAAGGGTTCGTGATATATTCTTATCTTTGAATTAGAGTTGTTTTAACTAACATGCTAAAATTCTCCTAACATTCATTTCCAGCCTTATCGTTAATTTATTACCTTCAACATGTGCTGTGTCCTATGATAGACATATAGGTTACAGTGCCCTGAGGATGGTAATAAATTATACCGAAACGTCGGCAAGTTATTACAATAGTGTTTTAATTACATTGGACCTAATAACCCAAAAAATTTGTACTTAGTATTTATATTGTGGTCTGGAAATTATTATTATATTTTAAATTAAATATCTAGAGTAATCTAGGCCTATACAGAAGGATCTAGAATAATTGTACCATCATAAACTGATGGGTATATAAAGCACACAGTGGGTCAGGGACCTCAGTATTGATTTGGAATTATGCGAGTAAAAAAGAAATAAGTTAGACATTAAAGTAGCGATTTCAATCAACGAATCCGCAGTTTGAAGTGTTTGTAGGGACAGCAAACAATGACAATGTAATCTATATAAAATTTGAGAGCACAAAAATAAATGTAGAAATACGCGAAGTAGTTCAAAACAGAAATATCTCTCCAACATTCCTCAACCACCAAAACACAGCGACTTTTAAACATAGGCAATATGACAACACCCGTCTGGAAATACGGTAGAGCGCATTATTTCATTAGTTATGTATAGATATTGATTTTATATATCATGCAGAATACTATACATTAAAAAAATCCAACTGTCAATGTAAATGGAAATTCTCGAAGATTATGTGATTCCCATAATATTATTATGGCAAGAAATACTATCGTGTTGCCAAATGATGTCTTTTAGTTCATGGAGAGACGAGAGGTTTTGAGAATACTATTCATTCGTAAAGTTAGTTAAAAGCTAGTTGTTTTAAAGAGGGATTTTCATTTTTTTTATTTTGATTTGTCTCGTTTTTTAAAATAAATTAATTATTAATCTAAGTTTCTCTACAGTTACAATTATTATCTTTTTAACACGCTTTTATTAGCTTCACTTGTATGTTTGTTTGTTTGTTTGTTTGTAACCGACTCTTTGGACTCGATTTTAACCCACTTTAAACGGACAGATTTAATTGAAACTTTGTACACTTACAAAGAACCGGTAACAATACAATAATTTGATAAGTTTATATCATTATCCTGATCAGGATCGCCAGTCCTTTCCTCACGTATCCTCTGCGTGAGAGCAAGAGGCTTAATATTGTAAGTATATTCCGTGATTCTCAGTTCGGTCGTTGGCCGAGCGGACAAGTCTTAGTCGACGCGAAACGACGGACTCCTCTGGCGTGAGTTCAAATCCCATGGCTGAAATAAAAAAATATTTTTTTTTTCAGAAATATCTGTTGGATCGTAATATGTTATAATATCAGCATCAATAAGCAATATAAATATAGTTTAAAAAAAACTAAAAAACACGCTTTTAAAGCACATCAAACTAAAAAGTGAACAATAATTATTAATATAAACTGAAAACAATAATGAACGAAAAATACTAGTATTATTGTGAAAAAAGCGTGGGGCGCTTTGTGCCATATTTTTCGTATATCGAGCAACCCACGCTTTTTTTCACAATAATACTAGTATTTTTCGTTCATTATTGTTTTCAGTTTATATTAATAATTATTTTTCACTTTTTAGTTTGATGTGCTTTAAAAGCGTGTTTTTTAGTTTTTTTAAACTATATTTATTTAATCAAAATTACAAAATGCTGCTAATGTATAAATATATTTTAATATATTAACATCTGATGCAGTTTAAGACATATATCTCATGGATATTAGCGCAAGTTATAAGAATAACAGTACTTTTTATTATTTGTAGTATTTTATAAATAAATTTTCTATTGTACGATCAAATGATATGCAAGTAATATATGTTTTTAGAATTAGTAAAATAAAACAAAATCAAATATATAAAAATGCATAACGTTTTAACTAAAAAGAACTTTTTGCTTATCCAGAATATATTACATTTCAATTAATTTTCAATGACATATTTGAAATCTACAAAAAAAAATATGTTACAACTTCTAATTTTTAAAATATCTTAGTAATTACTTGAGGGAGGACGAATTTACGTAGTTCACCCTGTACATCAAAAATATGAAATGTCTGGCACACATCTCTTTTATTTTCCTGTTACTGTGTTAATTAATAGATGTCATTTAATACATAATGATACGATGATGTGAGGAACAGTAACTCTTTCACCCAAGCCGCCTAGATTCAAATCCGAGTCAGATCAAATCTACTCACGTCACAATCCCACGAAAGGGATGTTATTAGAGTTATACGATATAGTTTAAATAATTTTGTAATAATTTAATTTAATACGATTACTATTGAGAACACTAATTTCTTTTCTAATTCCAACATTATTTCATTTAATTTCATGTTATTCATATCAAGGCATTTCGACAAGAACAAGTAGTAGAAAATGAGTTGAAACTGTTATACAAATTAGAAACGAAAATTAAGTTGAAGAATTAAAGCTCTTAAGTTCTTATTAAGTTATTTAATTACATATTTTTTAAACCATCCTCATGCCAGCGATATTGTTTCATTTTAAACTTTGAAATATAACTGGCGCCTTCGCCATTTTTGATGTGTTGAAATGAAAATTGTTTCCCTTTGAATCAATGACATCTCAATACCACTAAGACAGACTCCCCAGTTAACACACATACGTTTTTAAAACGTGTTCTCGACGTGCCATTGGTTGATAATTTGTGTTATGTTAGAAATCAACCGTTCATTTATTGTTGGAAAAATAACAGTCTCTCGTAACGTTAAGAATACATATTTTTTTCATGAAAAATGTTGGCAGTCCTTTTGACAACATTTAATAACCGTTATTTAAAGTGTTTAAATGAAACTGTTCTCTTAAACGTTCATGAAACGTCCATATCAACTGAATAGTCCATTGAAGTCGAACAGAAACGTTTTTAAAAGGTTTTGAAATTACGTACACTAGTAATACATTTTAAAATATCTGACATATTCGTTTCACATATACTAATATTTAATGTTTATAGTAACGGTATTTGAAACGTGTAAAATTGCGACAGTTGTTTCACGTAAAAAGACACGTTTTTCAAATGGTGTTTGGACATTATAAACGTCTTTCTAACGTATGTGTATTTACTTGGTATGGCCTTTATCCCCAAAAATAAGGTTCAAATAAATAACCCAAAGTCTGTAAAGTTCTCCAATGTTTACTACTAAGACTATAAAATGCTATGGGAAAGTCACACCGACTATATATACCAAAAAATTGCGGGAAACATATCTACTTCGCAGTCTAGCTCATCAGATATTTCTAGTAACTCTTCTAACAACTTATTATAACCTCACTCAATCAGTAACTGATATTTTATACATTATTATATGGAACCATGCGATTTCTACTCTTAGTATGGTCTCCACGCAAAGACGAACAATAAGAGTAATTGCGAGACTCAGAAGAGAAGACTGTAAAAGACAATATATCGAATTAAAAGTCTTGAGTCACCTATACGTATATTTTCCAATGCTTTTTCTTATCATACATCAAAAATAATCTTGACACCTACACAACGCGTGATGAAATTCATCTGTATCAAATAAGAAAAAGTGTATTAATGTGAATAATAATTAATTATTTTAGACCAAGCAAGACTAGAGACGGCACTGCATATTGAGGCATCAAGTTCTATAATACTCTTACCTCAAAAGATTAAACTTCTGATAGCATGTTTTATAGAGATAAGCATTTTATGTTAAATAATGCTTTTTATAGCACATGGGAAATTTTAAAGTGATTTCACTACAATATAACATTCATATCTGGGGATGGAAATGTGCCATATTACTTTTTTTAATCTTAATAATTTAGCGTTTATAACTCATTTAAGATTTTTATATAAGTACTTTTATGTACGACCAGTCTTAACTGATCACTTTATATACTTGGTTTGAAGGCTTAATATATCACTTTATAGCCCGCCGGGCCGTAAAACACTTTACAGCCCGGCTAGGATTTTGCTCAAATTTTCATACATTTTCGACTTCTTAGGCAACAGGTTCAATGTCGCAGCCTCTTCGGTAATTTCTGGTGGAGCACAGGAAAATAAATTTTCCTCCTCCTCCATTTCCATTTCAATTGAGAAACACAAAACACTTCTCTGGGAACGATTCTTGCCGCAAAATTACAATTTGTATGGTCATATTTATTTAGTTGTTGCTTGGTTATTTGCATTTGTGTTTAATACAAATTCAAAATCAAATTCCAACCTGTCAGTATGGCAAAAAGATTGTTTTTGGAATGTGTAAATTTAACAGATTGACAATTTTTATGGAGTATTTGCAAGATAGCCGACATATTTATGTATTTTGTATTAATTAGGACTTGTACATAAAATTTTGTATACATCTCGGGCACAACTAGCGTTTATGGTCCTTATCGTGTTAGAGCCTTCGTCTAACGCTTCGGGTTCTAATTTTCACGCCGCGGGTCATAAACGCCTCTTTATGCTCTTGGTGCATAAATAACTATAAGGTACCTGTACCAAATAAGGCCACGTTAAGGTTTGGTCGCTTATTAGAACTAGTTATAGCTTGACAAAAGTTTATTAAATTTTAGTGACAACATCTTAAGCTTGTCTAGTTTCGGCCTGCAATTGGAAATCTCCATACCGTAAACTCTCATATTTTTTCTTTAATTTTTTTTTTTAAATAATGCAACTGGTCTTATTAGGGACGCCTCTGTATTCTAATAAGGTCATGGTCTAAATATAGAAGCAAAGCCATGAAGTCAACAAAAAAATATATTTCTGTGAAAAGTAACTGATTCTAAAATGTCCTATGCCTGAGTATAATTTTTTTTTAATATTTATAAATTCAACTAAAAGCTAATGAAACATCCACTATGATTTCCAGTTTTCACATGCATGGCATACATACGATATTTCAAATATTCTGTCGCATTTGCACAAGCCTGCGCATTTGTCATAAACAGATCTTGAACACATTATGCACAGCCGCACATAAGCCTTATGTGCGGCCTTTATTAGGAACAAGCCGCCTTGGCCTTATTACGAACGCCTAATATCAAATAATCAACAGGCGGTTACAATTTTGTACAACCTGACAATCGCAAATAAATACAACAGTAAGTTCTATACGCACCTACCTGATATGAACGCAAAATTTTTGCCTGACAAAAGGTTTCTAACACAAAAACAACGAAAATCCTGCTGCATGACTTTACTTCATAGCCGATTTGAAATGGTTTGCTGTATCAGCGCCACCTGAATGTATCTTAATTAAGCTGCATTTATGCCTGTAGGCTCTACTTCAGTAGCTTAATAAACAGCACGAAACTGCAGTCTGACAGTTTCACCGTTTATAAAAATAAAGGCTTTTGGCCTTGTTATGAGCATAGCCTTATTTGGTGCAGGAACTTTAAATGTTTTTTTCGTATTTTATATAGTAATGTACTATATTAATACCCTCAAAATCGTGCAGTAATGGATCATTTTACAGCATAGCAGCCATTACTGCATAGTAATGTCACTGTCATTAAAACACAATTTGACACATAATTATATATATTATAAATACAGTTATTTAAATTAGAAAATATTACAACTCCTAACCTTACTACATCAATTTGTTGTTGCTGAAAATGCCTGTCAAGTTGTCATGTTACTGAGAATCTACCGACTATGTTTTTTTAAATTTTTACTTTCTTTTACCTAATATAAGGAAGTATAGTAATCATGTATAATTCAGACTATTATACTGCACAAAATGAAATAAATGTTTATTAAGGAATTTTAATATAAAATATGAAAAAATAGTATAAGCACTACGTCAGAAGAGTGATTTTACTAGATTCGTATGGCATTTAAGTAATGGCTTTCGCTCGTACTTAAACTTACCATACTCGTCTAGTAAACATTCACTTTTCTGCATTTGGTTCGTAATATACTATTAACACCGGATGTAATAGGATCATGGTACACCCCCTTTTCTCCTTTAGTTTTGAAGATGATTGAAATTCGGGATATCCTATATACATAATAAGCGGCACTTTTTGACATACAAGTAATTTTTTTCACTTCAGATTTCGCCGGAAGTGACATTAACTTTAGATTTTTAAATTGAACACCCTGAATAATAGTGCATTTTTGAATTATGCATAATTTTCTGAATCCAACGATACCAAATAACTGATATTTCAAACGTCAACATTTTTATATAATTTTTATTTTCCATTTAAATGCACCATGACGTTGCCGATTTATTCTAAATGACCCGTGTAATATTGGAAAAATCGAATTCCCGTCAAAAATACTAAATTACTTCATTTGTTAGCAAATAAAATTCATCAAAATGGTTTTTGGGGAAGAACTTAATTTTTTCAAATGGAACCATATTGGTATCGTAGTACCATTTATTAGTACTATTAATAAGGAATTTTTTAATATGTCGTATTAAAATGTGCGTTAAATACAAACAAAATTACAGCTAAAAGAAAATAAGAAAATACAATTTTGTTCTAATTATCTTGTTATACATAAAGTGGCTTTGGAATACAAAAAATTAATACAAAACATTATAACAGTTGTTCAAAATGCTGTCCATTAACGTCAATGCACTTCTGAACTCGCATAGCTGTTTCTCGAAGAACGTTCGCCAATTGCTGGGCCGTTATGCTATTAATTGCGCGCCTTACTCGTAGCTCCAGGTCTTCTCGGGTTGTAACAGCGGTTGCGTAGACAATATTTTTTAAACGACCCCAAACAAAGAAATTAAGAGATGTTAAATCAAGCGACCTTGGAGGCCACGTCACAGGACCATTTGTCGAAATTACGTTTTTTCCGAATCTCAGTTGAAGGTAATCACTTACTATCCTTGAATTATGGGGAGGAGCGCCTTCTTGTTGGAAATACATTCCCTGTCGTAAATGGAAAGGTAATTCAGCTAAACTGTCCTCAATTTCATTTTGTAGTAATCCCAAGTATCTGGCACCAGTCAGGGGTACTTCAAATATTATTGGATCAATGATTCTACTACCGATTATTCCAAGCCAAACATTGAAACCGAACCGCACTTGAAAGTTACCCTCCCGTAATAAATTTGGATTTTCTTGTGATCAATATTTTGTATTTTGTCGGTTAAATAATCCCAAATTTGTAAACCTAGACTCGTCTGAAAATAAAATCATTCCCAAAAAATCATTGTTTGGCTGCACGTTATTCTGCAAAATCCAATTGCAATATTCCATACTACGTTCGTAATCATTTTCGTAGTGCTGCTGCAATTAGTATTTAAAAGATTTATAGTGGTACTTGAGCAAATTCGACTTACTGTTTGGTGACTGATTTCCAATTCAAACCCAATTTGCCTTGAAGAATCAACTTCTACTCGAGCCAAAACATTAATTTCCGTTCCTTCGTCACGAATGAAATTTTCATCGGGATCATTGAACAATTCTCACTTCGGAATTGATTTTCAAGACGATTAAAATAATTTCTCGCTGGACATTCTATCAGGATTTCGGTCAGCATAAAGGTTTCCTAGCCGCAATGGCATTTTTTTTCTACATTCCCCATAAATAATGAACATGTCCACTTTTTCATCTCTTGTATAAATTTGCGGCATTTTGAACACAATTAACAAGAATTTAAAACAATTTTCAAAGACACAATAAGAACACCGGTAAACCAACAAATGTTTGACAAGCTAAATATTTCATTGTTTTCAAAGCCACCTTAGTTAGTTACTTCTTAACATTTAATTAGAACAAAATTGTATTTTCATATTTTCTTTTAGTTGTAATTTTGTTTGTATTTTTCACACATTTTAATACGACATATGAATAAATTCCTTATTAATAATACTAACAAATGATACCACGGTACCAATATGGCTCCATTTGAAAAAATTGAGTTTGGCCCCAAAAACCATTTTGATGAACTTTATTTGCTCATAAATCACGTAATTTAGTATTTTTGACAGGATTTTGATTTTTCTAGCATTACATAGGCCATTTAGAATAAATCGGAACCATCATGGCACACTTAAATAGAAAACTAATAATTATGTTATAAAAAATATTGACGTTTGAAATGTCACTTATAATTGTTATCGTTTGATTCAGAAAATTATGCGGAATTCAAAAAATGCAATAATATAAAGGGTGTTCCATTTAAAAATCGAAAGTTAGTATTACTTCCAGCGAAACCGGAAGTGAAAAAAATCACTTGTATGTCAAAAAGTGCCGCTTATTATGCATATAGGATATACCAAATTTCAATCAATTATCTTCAAAACTAAAGGAGAAAAGGGGGTGTACAATGATTCTGTCTTAAATTGTCTTATCTTAAGTTGGCCACCTGATGAAAACGCTGCCTCAAGAGTAAAACTAAATGTTTGTAAACTAGTGTAAATGGATGTATGTGCATACAGATTTGATTATGACCTTTTTAAACGAAATTTTTAATTTTATAATTTACGTTAAACTGCTTTATTAAGTTGTAGTGCCATTAAAAACGTGAATTTAAATAATGAAATATGCACACTTTTTTTAATGGAATAAGAAATTCCTAAATATTCTTTATAGGTATTTTATGTTCGCATAAAAAATATGATTTATAACTGCTATGCTGGTTTATCCATGTCTTGCTGATAGTAATTTTCAACTGAAGAAATATGTAATTTAAAGAACTTGTTTAAAATTTCGTTGATTTTGTTTCAAAAACATTATTTTAAAGTATCTACATGAAGTATATGTAGGATCTTCATAATATTATACAATTTTTAAACTAATATTGCATTGTGTTAATATTATAACCACAATATTTCATTACCTATAAACATAACTTAAAAAAAGGAAATCATAAATCTTAGTATATACACTTGAAAGATTAGAAAACCGTTGTGTATAATTAATTTGTTCTAAAAGGTACATAATATTCCAATAAATATATTATTCTAAAAATACGTCTACACTGTGAAACACATACAAGTTATTATATCAAAGTGGTATAACCAATTTAAATATGTATATGTATAGGAAACAGAAATATGAATTTATAATTCTCACTTTTATGTAAATCTATTAGTTAATGTAGGTCGCCATCCATCTGTCGTGAAGATATTTATTTTAACATGTATTTCTTTTTAATGTAGGTTGACAAACATAAAAGATTATCTGGTAATGGGATTTACTAGACATGATTACTTATTAGTATTATAATTCAATAGGCAATACTTCATCTTTTTAATAACTGATATGTGGAACAATAATTTGCTGTAACGTAAATCTTTGCCAAGAAAGTATTTGAGTTTGTACTGTACTATTTTTGACATTTAAACATTTATATTTGGGGGAAGAAATACAAATTTTTAATAGAAGTTTCAGTTTTTATTTTATTTATTCCATTAGAATCGAATAAAATACGTTTATTAATTCAATAGATCATATTTATAAGTACAGGTTTGTACAAAATGTACCACATATTCCCAAGACGAAAATAAAATGATTGAATCCAACACCTCTTAAGTCGCTATCGAGTATCAAAGTTCTTAGATTAGATACTTCTAACCCTTCATTTTTTGAATGATATAATGACTGCTTGGATTAACATGTAAACCTTCATCCGAGCACCAAGTTCTGATGTTGAGTGCAATGCTGTTTCCATTAGGCTTGAGATCATTCTATCATGCTTGCCCCTTATTATAATGACTATGTCATCAGCGTATCCTTGGATCTCGAATCCAGAATTTAGTTAGAAGTTCATTAATAACTATAGACCATAACAAATGTGATAGGGCCCCTCCTTGATGGCTGTTATTCTTACTGAATACCTTTTAAGCTTGTGGGATTCGGGAAATACTGAATCGATTTTCTATTCACAAAAAATATCAAATCGATTAATCGAATCGTTTATCATAATTCAACTCGAATTGTGAATCGAATCGAATCGCGAATCAAATCGAATCGCGATCCGATTTGCAAGGAGCCAGATCGAATCGAATCGATTTGGATGGAACCAAATCAAATCGAGGTTACGAATCGAATCATAATTTGAATATATGTTAGGTATTTATATTAATATTTTAATTTTTTGTTATTAATATCACGTATTTTATGCCTGGAGTGGGTTGGAACCTTTGATTTCTAGATGTATTAATAACTAGAAAGGTATTGGTAAGATTTTTAAAGATGTAGGTATGACAGTGGTTCATTCATCGAGAAACATACTACAACAACTTTTAGGCAATCCAAAAGATAAAATTGAAACAAACGAAAAGTCGGGGATATACGAAATTAGTTGTAAGCAATGTAATCAAAAGTATGTTGGACAGACTAGACGACCAATTCAAATTAGGGTCAAAGAGCATACAGCCCACCTCAAAAATGGTAGAACAGATAAGTCTAGTGTTGCCCAACATACGTTTGAAAACAACTATAAAATAGATATTAGCAGTTTAAGATTAATTAGGAATATAATTAGAAACATTCTTAGCATAAGGTTAGTTTTAATCATCTCCAGATGATGCCAACTTGGTTGGCGAAACAAGCGTCGAGTGCAGTATTTGTTTTAATGTTTCGTTGAAAACTACGTCTGTGTTACGTATTTTAAGCATTTTTGTTATTAGATATAAAAATTATAGGCAAATAGCTCAGGCAGTATAATACAAAGCAATTATAAAACACATTTTTGATTATAGTATTTTTTTTTAATTAAAAAATAATAAACATGCATTCCACAATAAAGCTAACATAGCAAATTCTAATTACTTATAGAAACTACTTTTGTGAATAAAATAAATATTCTAACAGCAAAATGTCCATCTCATCGTCAAGGTTATAAAAATCTGAAAAAAAATGCAATAAGTCAATTAACTGTCAATTATGATGGACACATGTAAAAAAATGACGGACATTTGTAATTTACTCCCTTTGTCCATTGTAATGGACAGTGTGACACACTATGGTATTTCAAACAAATTAGCTACTCAAAACGTATAAAAATTTATAATTTTTACTCATCTTTCTTTTTACGTAGAAATTTTATGTGACATAAACCTAATATAACTTCAATAACCATCTGCTAGCTGGCGCTGCAAGAAAGTTTCCAACAAAGCCAGTAGTTCTACTGACTCTGGTTTCCAAGATAAATTATAGGCTTGTTCCAACAGAGAGGTCGGGTGAGTTCGCATCGGTTTCGAATTTGATTTCCAAATGTTATTGGTCAATTTACAAGACCTTGAACTGTATTTCATCACCTAGATCGATCAAATTAGAATATCAAATTCGGAACCGTCCTGGATTTCTGGTGGAACACACTTTTTGAACTCTCAAATGTGTGAAATATCAAATCTCTTTAGAGCAATTGGATGAAATAAATTGTGTCCACTGTAATGGACTTCAGTGGCGAAAGGGTTAAAATGAACAAAAAGTAATAGGCAGGAATTATACATTTTCATGAAGCACAGATAAATATCTTCCTATATAAAGGGTGCGTTGATGAAGTTTTATCACACAATAATGTGTTTTTAATTGATCATCCTCTTCATTTTCACTAATCATTTAGATTCGATGTACCGATTCGATTCAATAGGTTGATTCGATTCGATATGCCGATTAGATTCGATTCGATAGGCTGAATCGATTCGATATTCTGATTCGCTTCGATTCTAAGGCTGAATAGATTCGATATTCCGATCCAATCCGATTCGATATTCTGATCCGATTCGATTCAATATTCCGATTCGAATCGATATTTCCAATCAATTTTTTTAATGGGTGAATCAATTCAAACAAAAAAAATCATTCGAATCGGTATATCGATTTTTTTGCCTAGGCTTTATTCCTTCCCATTATCGCCGTTATCCTTCGGCTGTTAAGCTTGTGCAGCTCTTTTTATTGATTCATAATGTGTTTGGAAAAGTCCTCTGTATATCTATGAATGTGCAAAGAGCTATTTCTGAAATTGTTATATATTTTTTTTTAAATAAAAAAATAATTTCAGTTATTGCGATACTGGCAATAGATGTTTCTTAACGTAATCCTTTTGGTCGTCAATACTATGCACGGTTAAAAGTTGCTCATCCAGTTACGAAGAAGTTAAAATTTGTTCAATGGTTTATCCAAGACATTTTTTTTAGTTAGGCGATCTTATTTCGAACTTTTTTTGCTTCTTGTTAAATTTTGTTTTATTACCTATGAGATATTCTTCACGTATACACATTTTTTAACACGCTTTTATTAGCTTCACTTGTATGTTTGTTTGTTTGTTTGTAACCGACTCTTTGGACTCGATTTTGACTCACTTTAAACGGACAGATTTAATTGAAACTTTGTACACTTACGAAGAACCGGTAACAATACAATAATTTGATAAGTTTATATCATTATCCTGATCAGGATCGCCAGAATTAAATAATTTCCTTTCCTCACGTATCCTCTGCGTGAGAGCAAGTGGCTTATTACTGTTAGTACATTCCGTGATTCTCAGTTCGTTCGATGGCCGAGCGGGCTAAGGCACAAGTCTTAGTCGACGCGAAACGACGGACTCCTCGGGCGTGAGTTCAAATCTCGTCTTTTTTCAGAAGTAACTGTTGGATCGTAATATGTTATAATATCAGCATCAATAAGCAATATAAATATAGTTTTAAAAAAACTAAAAAACACGCTTTCATAGCACATCAAACTAAAAAAGTGAAAAATAAATATAGTTTAAAAAAACTAAAAAACACGCTTTTAAAACACATCAAACTAAAAAAGTGAAAAATAATTATTAATATAAACTGAAAACAATAATGAACGAAAAATACTAGTAGGTATCATTGTGAAAAAAAGCGTGGGGCGCTTTGTGCCATATTTTTCGTATATCGAGCAACCCACGCTTTTTTTCACAATAATACTAGTATTTTTCGTTCATTATTGTTTTCAGTTTATATTAATAATTATTTTTCACTTTTTTAGTTTGATGTGCTTTAAAAGCGTGTTTTTTAGTTTTTTTTAATTTTATTTATTAAATAAATATTTTACGAATATATCTAATTATATTTATAAATATTAGATTGCTTTTATCTTGACGTCAGATATGAAATTTACTACAATTATAATAAATAAAAAATATGTATGTTTTTCACTCCTGTAGATTTCTGCGAAGAGGCATCTTGTCTACTGGTTTGAGATATGCATAAAATACAATAACGGTAAAAATAATCATGCAATTTCAACATTTAAATGCAAATTAGATTTCTTGATAGGTTTTAAGAAGCAATGTACATACACATACACGATTTTTAAAATGAAAATCTTTATATAATTGTTATTTACCAAAATCACAAAAAATTAATTATCACAAAATGAAATAGTTAACTGTAGATTCAAAATATGCTATTAATTCACAACTGGTACCTAGACCTATTTATATCTTGATGACTAAAAACCGTAACAAATTTTAATAACGTAAAAGTGTTGCATATTCTTTCCTTCGCTTCTCACAGTGTCAATAATACTTTTGGAACTTATTATTTCTTTTCTATCACTTGGCATAATGCATAATCGCATCCGTTTGTAATTTTAATAATTAACCAACTTAAAACGTATTTTAATAATAACCTGAACAACTGAACGACCAAATATTTACAAAACTTACTTTATTAATTTATGGTTTCCAGGGTTCCGATACCAGCAGACAAACGATGAGTTCGGGCGCCCTTTTTAGGGGCTACACCGGGCCACGTGCCTAACAATGCGGGAAGAAGAATTAGAAGTGGCCCTAAAGGTAAGCGCAAGTATAATAACCATACAATTATTGTTTATTTGTTGACTAAGACAAAGATAATCTTTGACTGAGATAGTTGAGGAGCTTTCACGCAAAAGTCGATCAGAATTTTTTTTTATTTCCAGCAAATAGCTTTTTTTTAAATCAGTACAAGAAGCAATTTTTTTTAACAAAGTTTTTAGTAATGCGGCCCCTAATCCCACTATTTTAATGTGCAATATAATTAAAAATTGATCATGACTTTACCTCAAAAATTAAAATTTTCTTCTGGACATATTCAATTTTGCTCGAACACTAAGGACATAATTTTGATCGAAAAACAATATGTACATATTAAATTTTGGTTGAATACATTTTTTAAATATTTATTAAAAATAAACTACATAGCTTGAAAAAAATAGCTCAAAATACAAAAATGAAAATACCCACTTAAATACGATATGTTGATTCCTCTTCAAGGCAATTTCAGGGTTCCTATTCTTCATACTCTTCATGCTTTTTAATATTTTCACTGCAATATTCTTTTTATAATATTCTAGTTATGATTCACTAGTGATTGCACAAAAAAACAAATAAAACAATAAAACAGCTGAACAATGGTAAATTACAGTAGACAAATCAACAAGTTACTCGCATATATCATATATATCATAAAATGGTTAACAGAATTCTAGAGTAGGATACCCTTAAAGCAACATTTCTGCTCATGGATATCGATAGATACCAAAATCCATCATCTACTTAGTATGTATTCCTTGCCTTTAACCTTAGTTTTCAATAAGATTTGTTTTAAAATTCGAAAGATTATAGGTCCTTCTATTTTTCGGCTCATAATCACTTTCCGGTTCACTTGATGAACAAATTTGCCACCGTGAGTCGTTGCAATAAATTGATATGTTTCTTCACATTGTAGATAAACAACTGTAAGTTCACCTGTTAAGAGTGTCCTACATAAATTGTTGTTTTTGCAGTGACTTTAGTGTAGAATGGCAAGTTTCTCGTATTTGTCAATATGGGTGATTGGCTGTAAAGTGGCACATCGCAATGTAAATTTCGGCAATTAAAAAAAAAGGGTAAACAGATAAATTATCCCATTTCACTCATTAGTAAGTCATATTCTATTATTTGTGGCCAAAAAACGTACTCATTTATAAGTGATAGTTAATTTATGAGCTATTTTTGATATTATTTGGGCACGTGAATGACTAAAACTTCACGAGAATGATGAAAAATTACAGAAAATATTATACACATCAATTTATTGATTGTAAATCTGTAGAAATATTACAAATATAAAATAAACATACAAAACGAACTTGTTTAAAAAAAAGTCTTCTTTAAGATTCATGCCTAAACTAGATAATAATAAAATATTATAAAATATGTGTACATTATACAACGCTGTATAGAACAGTCTTGAAAATTGTTGCAGTCTTATATATTTTATATAAAAGCAATAATTGTAACTGACAAGTAATTTTACAAAATATATTAACATTCAACATATTAAAATTATTATAAAAATAAAAGCTCCTGACTATGAAATATAATCAAAACTATAAACTAAAAAATTAGTGTTTAACATCGGCAGGAAAAGTTCAAACACTTTCAAAAATATGAATGGTTTTATCGAATTTATAAAAAACTCTGTTTCCTTTTAGGACTAGAGTTGGTTCAGGTAGTACCGCCATAATATTTTCAAATTGTATATCTGAAATATCAGTGTCATCAAGACGGAAAAGTTGGTCTTGTTTATTACAATTATCACAGATTTTTAAAAATATGACTCTAACCTCTCCATCGTCATCTAAATCGCTTTGACAGATCGCAGCATATCGATATTGGTTTTTGTTTAGTTTCTTGTATTTTTCCTTAGGAATATTTACCAAAACGTATGTTCCTGTCCTTATTTGAGAAGCAGCAATCTTCTTTTCTAATCCCTTTTTTACTCTGTGACGTCTAACTTTATTTCTTTCTGATGCCCTACTTCCTACAGCTTTTCTTATCTCTAACTTGCGTCTTGATTGTGGTACAAAATTATCATCATCAGAAGGCGGTGGTGTATCTTCTTCTATCTGTCTTCTTTCCATTAAAGTTGCCTTAATTTCTATAATTCTTTGAATTAATTTTCCATTCCTTTCGCTTCTTGCGTTGTTCTCTAGGGGTCAGTTGACTGATACTTTTTTTATACTGCAATCCTTCTCTCTTTTGTCTTAAATACTTTTGCCTGCTTTGTTCTTTCTTCCTTTCCCTTCTCACTGGATCATCTCTTATTTGTCTCCTACGCTCTTGCTCCCTTTCCCTTTTAATCCTTTTTTTTTCTTCTGAGTCATTTTTTTTATTTGCCATATCAAATATACACACTATAAAGAAATGAGAAACTGTCGATCGGGTTAAGAAAATAAATCATCAGTCATTCTCGTGTTAATAGTGTCATTCTCGTGATCCCATAAGAACACGAGAATGATGACACGAGAATGATATTATAGACGTATTTTTGCATTAAAATATTTAACACCGTTCAATTTACAAAAAATTTTATGTCGATTTAATCTGTTTACTGTGTACAATTGGTCAAATTAAGATTTAATAAAAAATTAATTTTATTGATGTAAATAATGCTTACCACGAAAATGACGCCTGAGAAGGTTACACAAGAACACAAAACGGTTTTAAAACAATAAATAAAGCATCCACCTCCTTTCACGTATGAGGGTCAACTGAACTTGTCCAGTCGTGTCTTAACATTTTTCTAAAAAACGAAGAAATTTATTTCAGAGCCCATCTAGGATGTATAATGTTGAAGGCACGCGAATGACGCCTGCTTACCGGGACAAACTTCACGACATTAAAAAAAACAAGCAAATTCAATTAATATTTTTAATTAATTGGAGAATAGTAATGATCATTATGTCTTGTATTATTATATGTGTAATAAATCTGAGTACATTGTAGTTAAAGGGTTCTATTTTATAAAAATAATATCTAAACGAGGTCTGAGGACAGGCCACGCGAATGATGATTTCGCTATGAAATACTAAATTAAAAAGTTCTATATACAAAAAGACATAAACCTATTTAAGGCACGATTAGAAATATATGCTAGGCACCATACTCAATAATATTTAATTGTCTAATTGAATTAATAGCATTGTTATAGTGTAGGACATGCTATGTGCCATTTTTTCAGCCAATCACCCATATGAGACTAATGTAGTATTTACAGTGAATGCGTAACTAGCTCTCTACATAACAAATTCTATACAATTTCATTTCCGGAAAATGGGTGACTTATGTTGTTTTTTGAAATCACCGATTCAATTAAGGTGCAACAATAATAACTAAACGAACAATCATACTAATATTAAAGAACGAATAGGTAAGTTATTTTAACAAAAACGCAAAGGCCACTTCTTCACCGTCAAGAATATTTGACATATGGATAAAATTTTCACTTTTCTTTATTGTGATCTGTTTTATACGAATACTTTCTAATATTTTCAGAAAATCAACACGTACTGAATGAGAGTTGTCTTTGATTTTGCTGTTACGATCTCAATTTGTATCAGTGCAAATTAAAAAATAGACATGAACTTCCTGTACTTTGGAATTAAGTTTCGTTAAGACAAATTGCAAATAATGATTAATGTTGCCAATTGTACCAAAATAACAATATGGATTTTTTTCGTATGACAGGAAACCTTCCATAGTTTATTTTAATTCTACTGATTATAAAAATTACTTTTTTCTTAAGTTGAGAGTTCCTATACCGTTAGGTATACAACTTATAGTGTTTGCTCTTTGCCAATGTTGGTACTTATATACTGTGTAATATTATTTCCTGATATATTAGTATGGAATTTCATTCACAAAATATTGAGGTTTCCACTGTGTAAAAGCCATTTTTTTATATTTTTAACAATAAAATTCGTATGACGTCACGTATGTAACAAAAGTTTTGGTAAATTTTTCAAACGTTAACAATAAAAGACGTATTATATATCCTCAAAATTGTATTATTTATGGAAATTAGGACATATAATAGCAATAACATAAACATTTAAACCACAGATAATGGCCCGTGTGTTAGGATGGTACGAAATTTTGGCGACTTGATAAAGTAATTTTAAATGCATGGAACTAAGCTGGGAATTTTTGCCAAAAAAACTTTTGTTACATACGTTATTATAATTTATTTTTTATCTTTTATATATTTCAAGAACAAATTATTGCTATTTATTATAAATATGTATGAAATATTTCATTAAAATTGTTTTTCAAATATGATATTGAATTAATAATTCAACAGATAATTTCATATTTTAAAAGTCAAAATATTTTCTATGGTCAAAATGTCGATTTGTTTAAATTCGATTTTGAATTTGTATTTGATACATTACAAGTGATAAGAAGTAAAAATAACCAGCCACTGCAACTTATATAATTGTCACAAGATATAAAATATGAATTTATTTAAAAATCAGACTTGTTTTAAGGCATTATTCAAATTGAGGATAAATATACTTATATATTCTTTTATTCTAACATGCATATAATAAAACTGTCTAAATTTCAGTTTTTCTTTTTGACTTTGTTTACAAACTTTCCTAACTATTTAGTATTTCTCTCATATTTATGCTCCATACAATATAAGAATTTAAACCATTCATAAACTTTGAACAATCCCCTAAAATTATTTGCAGAGCTTTTATGACTTACTTCACGTCCTCCTTTCAATGTTTTATTATACATAAACTTTCTGCTTTGTCCTACTTTGAGCTAGTCATCAATTTATCTTTGATTTACCAAAGAAGTTTCAAAGTTATGTAATTTTAAATATGTCCGCTCAAATTCTTAAAATTTTTATTCATTCACATCTTATGCAAAATTTTGAAGTTCGTCATTTGTAGTTTAATGGTGTGTCAATATTATAATTATTTAATAAAAAATTAAACTTTTAAATGATTTTGTATTGATAATTTTTCAAATCACTGGTTATGAATGCCCCAAAACCTTTAATATGGATCGATAAAAGGTGGTGTGTTTTACAAATGAAGTAATTTCTTGCTGATTACTTCAGTAACGTTTATCTTTTATGTTTTTATACTAACAATCTGAAAATAACATTAGAGATGCCATAAAGAAAGTGACGAACAAAGTCACATTAGAGATGCAATAAAAAAACTCCAGAACAAAGTCACCTAATTCCACGATAAAATTACTAGTTTTATTGTTAAAGACTGTCCGTTCATTTTTATTCCGCCTTTATTCACCATATTTAATTTTCTCCTAAGAAAAGTACGTTTCCTGAGGTACGAAAATTAGCAAGGGTATGTTCAACTGCCCTGTCTTAAAATGTGATTGTCCAAACAAAATAGAGAACTACCGTCTCATATCTGTTTCATACAACTTTGCCAGTATCCTCAAAATATCATTTATGTTCAGATTCACCTGTAGAATAGTGTAGAGTAGGCTTTCCTGAAAAACCACTTCAAATTTTGTAATAGTAGATCAGTTCATCTGTGATTCCATGGATAATCGAGGCCAAGTAGATATCTCCACAGACTTTTTAAATGCATTTGACCGAATCGATCATTACATTCTTCTAAATAAATTAGATGGCTATGATTTTAGTAATTCATTAGTTATCCTGTTTACGTCATTCCTGAAGGCTTTAAATCTGAATTATACATTGTAACATCTGGAATCTCGCAAGGGTCGAACCTAAGACCGCTATTATTTATTTTATTTATAAATATGACCTTACACCAGTGGCGGATTTAGAGGGGTGCGACCTCCTAATGCTTTATTTTGTTCAATTCAAATAAATTAGGATATATATAATATGTGGTTGTTTTAACTCACCACAAATGAAAATTTAGTTTTAATATCTAACAAAATCCAAATTTTGCGGCCCAATGGTGGCCAGGAATTTGTTTTGGGAGGCATCCAACTTAGACACATCTTAGAAAGAAGGAAAAAATCGATGTTTTTCCAAGCAGCATTTTAACTTTGTAATGTCGCCCGCTGCGATTTGACGTTGCTGAATAACGTTGCAACAACGATTATTCGACTCGCTTTTGCATCAAATGAATAAAATCAGGGTTTACAGCACCTTAACTAGGTAGATAGAAAGTTCAGCTGCACCTTCTGCATGTGTTTTATTGTGATGTTTTCAGTAAATTCTAAGAACTTTGTGCTATTAAAATTTTTCAACGTTGACCAGTTCATGGTAAAATATGGACATTATAAACCGAAAAATCAAGCGCGTTCCCATACTGATGAGTTTTTCTTTGGTTTTTTTTGGATACACAAATTTGAGTAATTTTACAATGTAATGATTACTTAATGGTTTGACACTTAAATTAGCATAATTAGATTGACCAAAATATCCCATTTTCGCATTTTTTTCACTTTATTTGTCAACATCACAATGGTGGACAACAGTATTTACGTTTGTCCTCGAGCTGGACTTGAAAAAATGGTGGAATTGTGTAAAGCAACCTCTACCGTGTTTTTATATAATTCCTTCTAAAATATGCACCATATATGACTACTTAATTGTAAAAAGTGGTTGATTATTTAACTGACCTGTCTCTATCCATTGAGACAGAAGGGAACCCGAAAAAGAAAATCACGAGATTAATAGAATAACACAATAAAAATTACTCTAATCTTTATGTTAAAAATTCAGTCTTATGACAACGTTTCCGCAATGTCAATAATAAACCTATGACACCAACGTTCACAATCCATGTATTGTAGTTGGCAAGATGTTGTGAAAATCTGTCTATTTTACTTTGGTCACAACTACTAATAAGCGACGTCGTAAAGTCGGCCAAAGATCGTGGATAACATGATGACAATTTACACTCTTACACAAAGTTTAAATTATAGCAATCTTATTTTTGCTAACGACTTAAAATCAAATGCCACTGTTGCAACTTTTAATGACTGCATACAGCTACAAACACAAATTGTATCTTCGAAAGATGGTGAATTGATAATATACTGCTCAGGAATGTAGTCAAATGCAAAGTATACTCATCTAATTAGGCCAATAACTATACATACAATAACTCTCTCGCTGTACATCTATTGATAATATTGGGGATACCCTTCAACAACAAACTATCTTTTGTTAATCATATTCATTAAACTACCTCTTCGGCATTAAAAATACTAAGTTTAGTTTTAAGAAAATCTAGATGCTTTTCTAACATTACTGCACTAAGGGCCCTTTATAAACTTAAATACGGGTCATTAATCTGGTAGGTACCATTATTATAATGTACATCATTTAATATCTGGCTTCTAAATCTGATGCTATCCATCCTGAAAGACTCCTTGCGTTGATTTGCTGTTCAGATTTAATGATCCGTCTATGGAGTATAAAAGAATTACTTCTAACTTTATTTTTTTTATATAAGGTATTGCATAATCTAATTGATTCACCGACTTTACTTTCTCAAATTTATTTCTATGTTTCCAGACTCAACTTGCGTCAATATTGCACATTTTACTGTTTTGATTCTAAAACCAACGTACTCAGAGACTCTCCCGTACGTATTATGTGTTACAATTTTAATTAGTTATCAGATTTATGTGATATTAACCACTGGAATTTAAGTGAACTTTGGCAAATGACACCGTTATTGCTATAATCAATGTATTTATTTATATCTATTATGTATCATTAATTTGTTTTGTCTTTTCCTGTTTTTCTCTTTATTTTGAGCCGTTATTTATTGTTTATAATTGTTTCTGTTATTATCTTCTATTTGTTATTTTATACGAGTAATTGGATAAATTTCTGTTGGACAATTTAAAAAAAGCTCTGTAATTTAAAAATGGAAAAAGATAGATGATCTTGGTTAGCACTATTGCTTATTTTTCAACAATCGAGCCCAGAACTCCTACATCGATTTTTGCTCTGTCCCATTGTTTTAGAAAAAAACCAAATCCCATTGAAGTTGGTCCAAGCTGTATGTTAGTTTCCAAATTTATATACCTACTCCACTGTAAAATGGGAATTCTGTAAAAGTTCTAGGTTAGGGGTACCAATGCTTACAGAAACACTGATGAACTTATCTCCTGGCGTTGGTGATAGGCCTTGATAGCAGAGATAGGCCGTCGTTAAATAACTTATTTAAAAAAAATCATTGACGTGATCGATAAATTTATTTAATTACACTACTGAATACATTTTTCTTAATATCAGTGTTATTAAACCAGTCAGTGATCCCACTGGATTAGTTTAAGACAGCATTTATCTTTCTTCTTACGCTGTTGTAATCGTAGCTTCAAATTGTCATATGTATAAATATAATCAGACTGGGCCATAGAACTTTTTATTATTTAATCCTAATGATTTTAATTTATTTGCTTGTTATATTTGAACAAAGCATTCTTCTGAGGTGATGGAGGTAATTATCCTGTCCATATCTGAACACAAAAATGTGTACAGTCATTGATTATAAAGAGTGCCTGAGATATGTTATGTATGTATACAAACGTATATTACATATTCAACATTCTTTCATCTTCATGCGTAGTTAAATTAAATTACTTTCATTCTAATGAAATCGTGATTTGATTATATTAATAAAAAATAAAAGTTTATATAAAAACTTGAGCAGTTATAATAGAGAATCCAATTTTTTTTGTTTAAAAAATTATGAACGATACAATTGTTTTGGAAAAAATAGTAAATATGTAGTAAATATGTAAAAAATATAACATGTAGTCAGGGTGTCAATGGATGGTGGAAACAGTCTGCCTTTTGCTTGTCTTTAGTTACAATTTTGAAATTGAGAGTACTCAAATTACATAACGTTAGTCACGTTTTGACTGTTTCGTTCATTGAAATCATTACCGGTGTAACCGGAAATTGTCATAACTTTGTTATTTCAAATAGAACACTATATTTTTACATCACCAGATTCCGCTTAAAATTCTTTTTCCAATGATATATCATATCCCGATATTTCATTTTAAAATAACCTCAAAACAGGCAATAATCGCAAAAATTAAGGTTTTATGTATTCTTTTATTTTCAACAAGTAAACCATATATCTACGAAATGACTGAAAATCTTTCCACTGATGGCATATTAGAAGTTTCACATACCTCTCACCACTACTCAATTTACCTTAGTCAGTATATGACTAGCAGGTTGGCCACTATCATTTGTCTGTTCCATAACCTATGGCATACTGAGGAGAACTAATAAGTTCAAAACCGATCTAAGTCTGGTTAGGAATTGACAAGTGATACTGGCTACCGATCTATCATGATTTGTGAAGGTATAATCCAATGCAGGTCGGGGTATTTGCCCGCTGAGTAGTTGTTTCGTTCAAATCATATTTAATAACAGTAGTTTAGTCCACCTGGGCTAGAGGTCGCCGCTCTCGGTACTTGCTTCGCAAGTCGCTATCCGCCACAGAGACATCTATGATGTGGGTCGGATAGTAGCATTTGGACCATATGAGAAGTTTCACATACCTCTCACCACTACAGTGATGGTATTAGTTGGGAACATTGAGATAATGGTGCCAAAATAACGTAATTTAATTTTTATGCAATATTTCTTGAGAAAAATCGTGGTTTTCTCATTTTTTTAAATAGCAGTCCCAAATTTTATTATTACCGATGAAACTCACATTAATTCCCTTTTAAATGCATCCATTAATATAATCATTTTCGGAAAATTGGTCGCGTAACAATAATTATTTGAAATTGTTTATGGAACTAAATTCCATTTTAACTTGGTAGGCTATGAAAAATTTTCATAGTGAATTTTTGATATTTCACATCACTTAAATTTATGAAAATGTTAAAGTAGACATAATTATGTGTAAAGTAACTACTTTAATGAAGAAGTAATGATAAGGAAAAGAAAAGTACAAAAACATTTAGGAAACATTTCAATTTAATAATTGTTCAAAATGTTGACCGTTTTGGTTTCTGCATAAGATTGCCCAATCCAGAATTTCTTGCACGATATTTTGTAATTGTTCCCTGGTTATATATTAATGGCTTGTCATACACGTATCTCCAAATCTTCCCGTGTAGTAGGATAAACCAAGAAATTAAAAGAAAAATCAATATATCTCACAAATGATGCGTTCCGCGACCCATGTTTAACAGGTTAGGCGACACAGTGATTATGAAAAAGTCTTGTCCTGGGCCAAGCACTATGTTAAACGATTTTAACTTAACAATTGACTACTTTAGACATTTTTTTCATTTTCATGAGCCAAAAATTAAAGTCGGACACCGGCCTACTATAGACAACCGCGGATACGGGTCTCCAGTTTCTGAATTTTATTTTTGTCATTTGTCTTTTGTAATTCATTTATAACCAAAAAATTTTATGACTTGCTGTTTTCTCTGTCATGGATAACAGGGGGGGTGCCTTTCTCCTTTAATTTTAAAGATAATTGATTGAAATTTGGGATATTCTATAAACATAATAAGCGCACTTTTTGACATACATGTGATTATTCTTTCACTTCCGGTTTCGCCGGAAGTGACACTAACTTTCGATTTTTAAATAGAACACCCTGTATATTATTGCATTTTTGAATTCTGTATAAAATTATGAATCCAACGATACTAAATAAGTGACATTTCAAATGTCAATATCTTTTATAATATAATTTTTTGTTATCCATTTCAGTGTGCCCTGACAGTACCGATTTATTCTAAAAGATCTAAAGAGCTAAAAAAAATCGAAATCCCCTCAAAAATACTAAATTATGTAATTTATGAGCAAATAAAGTTCATCATCATCATTTTTTTCTACATTCCCCATAAATAATTATCATATCCACTTTTTCATCTCATGTATAAACACAATTAAAAAGAATTTTAAACAATTATTAAAGACACAATAAAACACCGGTAAATCAATAAATGTTTGACAAGCTAAATATATCATTGTTTTCAAAGCCACCTTAGTTAGTTACTTCTTAACATTTAATTAGAATAAAATTGTATTTTCTTATTTTCTATTAGTTGTAATTTTGTATGTATTTATCGCACATTTTAATACGACATAAGAATAAATTCCTTATTAATAGTACTAATAAATGGTACCACGGTACCAATATGGTTCCATTTGAAAAAATTGAGTTTTTCCCCAAAAACCATTTTGATGAACTTTATTTGCTCATAAATTACGTAATTTAGTATTTTTGACGGGATTTCGATTTTTCTAGCATTACATGGGTCATTTAAAATAAATCGGAACCGTCAGGTACACTTAAATTGAAAACTAAAAATTATATTATAGAAAATATTGACGTTTGAAATGTCACTTATTTGGTTTCGTTGGTTTCAGAAAATTATGCAGAATTCAACAGTGCAATAATAATCAGGTTGTTTCATTTAAAAAATCGAATGTTAGTGTCACTTCCGGCGAAACCGGAAGTGAAAAAAAATCACTTGTATGTAAAAAAGTGCTGCTTATTATGTATATAGGATATTCCAAATTTCAATCAGTAATCTTTAAAACTAAAGGAGAAAACGGGGGTGTACCATGATCCTGTTTATATGATATTATTATACCATTTACACGTGTATATTAAAAATATAACTACAACTATCGATTTTAAGAAAAAAATATGTTAGTATCAGTTATGAGACATCTGTGTGATGACACTCAGCCATTGTCAGTTCCTAAAAGTATACAGGGTGGTCAAAAAGGATTTTTAAATATACAACTTTTTGAATTGAATTTTCTCAATTTTTTCAAATGAAACACAAACAGCCATGGATGTACGTACAAAAAATGTTCGTTTTTCAATTCTACATCACATCGTCCAAAAATATACAAAGTGTTCCATTTGAAAATATTGCGAAAATTCAATACAAATAGTTGTAAATTTAAAAATTAGAATCGTCTTGGCTCATCCTGTATATTCGAAAATAATTTCCGGTTATAGACTGTTCTTTTAGTTTATTTATGTTTTTAAATTAAGTTTCTAGCTGTCATAGAACTGGAGATATCGAAGTCGGACGTACAATTGCTCCCACCCTGTATAATATATCAATACACCCACAATAGATATTACTAACTTATTTTCTCTAACTTGAAATAAACGCACCCAACCATAATAAAATTATGCACCAATTCCATAGCAGACACCGTAATATCTTGAAATAGGTGTAAATGTAACCACTCGGCTAGAAGAGATCTCTAAAGACTGATACTACTGTTAGAGGACACCGATGGCCGACATGGCCTGAATAGAAATATTAATTGAGGACTCCGGTGTCACCATGGCGCTGTTTGTTAAAGGAATTTTTCTTCTTAAAAAAAGGGTCTTCTATCAACTGTGAAAGTCCTGCTAAAAAATCTGCCTCACCCTGTATATTGTCTAACGCCATTTAGTAGAAATTTTTTCAATAAACAAAAAACGTACTTTCTTGCACAAACTCATAAGATTGAAAAGGCGAATGTAGATTTTAATAATTTTTATCAAATGACTCATCAAAATAATAAGTGTACCTACGTGTTAACATTTCAAATGAACCGTAAGATATGAATATCAATACATGATTGAAAAATTTTTATAAATATCTTTTTGTATTCAGAGAATAATATGCATAAATGATTCCCTACTTTTTTTGGTTTCTACCTATATTTTTGCATGCTTTCGCCAAACGGAGATACCAATTATCTCTAACCGTATCTGCATGAGTGAAATTGCATTCCGAGAGTACCGTTAAATATCTTCAGAATATTATGTTAATAATATAAATTCAATTTAGTTTTCAATATGTGTCAGGGTACAAAAAAAATCACTCTTTATAGCCACTATTCCACTAATAATTTATTACCGTTATTTAAATTTAACTTATCGCTTGTAAATATAAATTAATAAAGTGAAAAAACAATAGATTTTCGTAAATATGACGTTGTCTGTTATAAAACATAGTCTAGATATTGTCTTTAATTATTTATCTGGCGAATCTTATGACCTTTTCTCGCATTTTCTTTGAGTATTAAGCCAATGGCCTATAAATTATTAAAGAAAATATTTGCGTCAAAAGAATTAGTCAGAGGCTGGGTTTTTTGAAAACATGTTTTTGCTAATCCGAATAATGTCCCACAAGAAGAAAATGCAATTTTTTCGGACGAATGCGGGAAATCGTATAAGTACGGAAAGCATTTTCGTTCGTGTCATACACTGTTTTTTATTCGATTGTAGGAAATTGAAAAACTAGAATAATCATCAATTTGCTGTTATAGGTATTTCCGTCCTGGATCGAAAAGTAATTTTCGTCCTAGGTCGAAAAAGTAATTTGGGCACTTTAAAAAATTGAGATTAAAATAAATATCCTTTGTTCGTAATTTTTTCTGTCCCAAAAGTACTCCTCGGCCTAAAATGAAAAAAAACCGCAACTAAACTTACTAAAAGGTTATCTTTTCGTCCAAATAGCCGAGTCAAAAAACATCACGTACAAATAAAACTACTAAAAGGCGAACACGGTTATTAGTATGCGCAATTTACGTTTGGCCGTTGGCAGCGGAGAGGGATATCCACAGTCGCTAAGCGTATACGAATTTATGAAAGGGTAATGTTGATTTCTTCATTCCGTTGCCAATGGTCAAACGTAAATTGCGCATATTAATAGCCGTGTTCGCTCCTTCGTGGTTTTATCTGTATACCACTTAATAATATGGCTGTTATTCCACGCATGTTTAACATTTTTCCTGACATAATTTTTATGTTCAGCGAGCTACATATTGAAAAGTTTTGATAATTAATTGATATTATATTTACCACGCTCACATGAAATACTACAAATGCAATTTTTTTTTAAGTTTTATATGACATTTAGTTAAGTTCTCGACAAAATAGATTTGAACGTATTGTCCGAATAGAAAACGTAATCCCAATTGTTTGTAATATATTGACAATACGTGTATGTATATGGAATTATTGTTAACTAATGAAACTCAGGTCGTTGTATTTGTGACATGTTTATTCTACTTTCTTATCAACCTCTGACTAGTTCTTTTGGCGCAGAGGCTTATTTAAAAACGTATTTGAATAATTTACAGCATTGTGGCTAAACACCCAAAAAAAGTGCGAGAAAATGTATAGTCTAATTTGTTTTTTGGAATAAAAGTACGCTAATATATAACTATCGATTTTTGAAAAATTTTTAATAAAGAAACACCGTCATTCTTGTGTTTATTTTAAAAATGGTTAAAATTTATTGAGTTGTTTTAAAACCTGTCAAGTAGTGATCCCAGAAAATCCTAAAAATACGTGAGCGCGCAAACCATGGTCAGTTAGGCGACTTTGGCCTTATTAATGGCCTTTCCATTAGCCAATACTCCATTTGATTCATATAGTGTTACTGCTATAACGAACAGACATAGGGAAAACGTATGACATACCAGAGACGGAGTTAACCCTCCTATTTTATTCCGTATTACGCACAATGTAATAGCAATTAGAAGAAACTGTAATTTTTGACAGTTACCTTACACATTAAGCTTTTTCGCGTCAAATGGGCACCGATGTGGGGTCGTCCGCTGCTGCGAAATATAAGCTGGGAAAGCGTTTCTCCATTGGTCGAATTAACGAGGAGCTGTGACTCTCCCGTGGTGACGAATTCAGTTTGACAAATTATTTAATTGTAGTGTTGTAAGTATTGGCGTAAAGGTTTTTATAATAGATATTTTAAATAATTTATAGGAAATGGCTTAATACCCAAATGCCACAAATAAGTAATTATTTATAGACAATAAAAAGAGAATTATTGCCATCATATTGTTTTTTTAAACCACTCGATGCGCAGTAATGTTATTTTTATGAATAAACTTTATTAACAATCGGATATTATCTGGTTACATTATGTAAAGATTTAATAACATGTAATTTTTAATCGGCTGTTTTTACATTTGATGAGCCAAGTCATCGCCAGATGTTGAAAACAATAATAGAAAAATGCTTCACGTGTTGAGAACAATTTAAATATACAGAGTACAATGAAGGATTATGTATTTTTAGCCTTTAGAAGGCAGGTGGTATTATTTATATTTCAAGTGTGTAAGAATAAAATAATATCACACAGTTTTAACACTGCTGTACTTTATTAACAAAATGGTAATGACACTAAACGTTGACTGTCGACTGACGTATGCCAGTGCAATGCCAATACTATTACCAGCCTCCCTCAATTATTAAAATATACTCATATTACATATGTACATGCTTATACTAGCGAACATTAACCATACGATGACTAATTCTTATAAATCTATATTACGCGTTACAGGAACTCTAACAATTCTACACTCAGTGTTCCGGACTATGGATGCTGTCTTCAGGCTTCACAAGAACCTGGAAACAGAAATCATATATTATATAAAGTTTTATCGTAGCCCTTAGGCCTTATTGTAATCCTCGTGACACGTGTGCCAAAGATCCGTTGATTTTTCGTATCGTATTTGGCACGTTTGCCTAAGATTCATCGATCTCTTGTTTAATCATATTGGCACGTTTGCCTGATATCCCCCGATCTCTCGTTTAATCGTATTGGCACGTTTGCCTAAGGTCCTTCGATCTCTTGTTTAACCATATGGGTACGTTTGCCTGAGATCCTTCGATCTCTCGTTTAACGTATTGGCACGTTTGCCTGAGATCCTTCCATCTCTCGTTTAAGACTTACCCTACATCATCCTGGATCGTAATCCACTTTTTGATATGGTCAGCGGCGACCACCGTTCGTATTCGTGACTTCTTGGAACCATCCCTTAAGTCTTCCATTTCATAACGATCGTTCATAAGGACTTTAGAAATATTAGTCATTTAGTCATTTAGCAACATTCTTGAAACATTGATCATTTACCAATCTCCTTGAAATATTGATTGGTTACCAAACTTCTTAAAATGTTGGTCATATACCAACTGTTTTGGTATTGTTGGTCATATGCCAACCATTTTGATGTTGTTGGTCTTGTACCAACCATTTTGAAGTTATTGGTCGTATACCAACCGTTTTGATGTTGCTTTAAACACCTGTCTCAAAATTATCCAGGGTTTCATTTTATCAACCGCCATCACGGTTCTAATGTTTTTGCGACCTTTTCGCAAATCTACCTCATACTCATTGACTAACATTTTAAGTACCTTGAAAGGCCCTTTGAACTTCGGCAGTAACTTCTAGCACCTCTCTCTAGCTGGTAAAGTATTCAATACCCTAACCAGCTCGCCTGCATATTTTGTAGTTTAATTCAAACATTTGCTTTGTGCGTTAGCCTTGTGCTAACCTTGGCTTGTGCGTTAGCCTTGTGCTAACCTTGGCTCGTGTACTGCTTTGTGCCAGTCTTGGCTTGTGTTAGTCTTGTGCCAACCTTGACGCAGGTGATAGCTTTATGCTAACCTTGGCTTGTGTGTTAGCTTTGTGCTAATCTTTGATTGTGTAGCCTTGTGCTAAGAGCTTGTGTGTTACTGATCTTCACTCATTTTCTTAATCTCTTTAATTCTCCAAGATCTACGTGACTAGAATTATCCTGAATTTCATTCAAGATAAAAAACTCAGCTACAGGACGCATTTTGTATCCTACTAGTGCCTCAATTGGTGACACAACAGTGGTCTTATTCCATGTACAATTAATCGCATTCTGAACATATCTAACGAACGTGTTCCATTTTTCTTCTGGACTTCCAGCAGAAATAACGTCTAAAGCATTAGTGAATACTTCTTCTTACTGTAGCTCTCGCACTGAGCCACAGCATTCAGTATATGCTTCACGCCATATGTGTCACAAAATACTTTAAACAAAAACAAAAAACTCATTAATACTTTCGTGACATCCCGAGTACTCGTGTATTTGACGGGTTCAATTACCACAAACTTAGTAATAGCATCTACAACAACAAATACTTCTTTCCTCTGCTGCTAGGCACGAATGGCCCCACATGATCCACATGTAGCGTGTGGAACGGTACAGCTACCTTTTCTATTGGATGCAGCGTACCTTCTTTCTTACCAGGCAGATTTATAGTACTGGCATTTTAAACAAGATTTCACATATTTTTACCAACGTCACATTCCTGCAAACCAATAGTTTGTCTAAATCTTGAGTAGTATTTTCTCTTAACCAAAGTAGCCCATATTGTCATTGCAAAGCCGACAAATTTACTATCGCACATTTCGTGGTAACAACCAAACTATTTGGCCATTTTCTTTTCTAATTTTCTGTAGACAATCCCTTTCTTTAGTTTATATTTTTCGAAATATTGTTTTGTATGATTATTCCTTTTATTTTCCTATGAAATATTTCGTATTCTAGTGATTTGCTCGTCCTGTTACTGTACTAAAAGCAACAAACTCACTTTCAGTAATGCCTATTTGCAAAATATCTTTTACAAGGTTCCCACTCAAGACGTAGACGTGGCTCATGTGAGTTCTGGGACATAACCATCAACGACCCACGCGAGAATTATGTCCTTTTTACTGAATGTAGTTCTCGGTGCACTACAGTCTATTACTACTTTAAACTTTATGCCCAATAAATATGTTCGGAAATGACGTAATGATAGTACAACAAGTAGTAAGCAGTTCCTCAACCTTCAACACTGCATTTTATTACTCATTATTCCAGATCCATGGAGTATTCTTTTTGTTAAAAGTGTTCAATTATACTTAGCGCAACATCAGATGCGTGACCTTCTTCTATCTCAACATTATTAACGTTTAAGGTGATAGCCTCTTTAAAATTAGTTTATTTTTGGTCTTAATTATTAATACATTTTCATCACACAAATAGTCACTCCCAGGGATCAAATCGTGCCTAACAATATTCCAGGACTATCGCTGCAACATCTTCTATCGTAATTTATACATGACTTTTAAAATTACTGCTAACCATATTATTAATATTATTCTTATTATTTTCCACAAAACATTTTAGTTATATTGTGTTCTCTTGTTCTTGTACAATTATTAAATTCGCCTTTCAAGTTTTTCCATAATTTTGTAATTGTGAAATCGTTTGCTATTCAATAAACATTTTATTTTTTTGACCTTTAACTACAGCAGCTTTATGAAAAATGTTTTGGACATCGTCAGCTATTATAATTTCCTTTACGGCATGTTTACTTTTTTCTTAATATTGCATTGAGCTTGATCATGACCTAATCTCTTACAAAGTATTCTACTCGTGAGCTTATACGGTCCCGAACTCGATGATTTCCGCCACAATTAAAACATGACGTTTTTCGAGATACAAATAATATTAGTTCTGTTTTCTACATTCTTAAAATATGGTTTATTTTGCATACTAGTGCTTGATTTCGCTACAATTGTTGATGCCAGTGTACTTGAATCTGACGCAGAAGTACCAGTCAAATAATTGGCTGAGCTTCCAACAGTTTGGAAGTTCGCCACTTTCGCGGTTAGTGAGATCTTTTCGTCTTTGATCTCTTCTATTATGCTGTCTACAATATATTCTTCAGGATTCACGAAGTTTAACTTGTAAGTTTGACCGCCTTTTCATAGCAGTAATTACCCAAATTTTGACCCACAATCGGGTTCTAACATTCTACTTGAACAAGTAATTTTCCGAATCGTGTTGGTGTTGGAGAGTTTTGAATAAGTAAGTTTTTCATATCTTGCCAATATAGACACGGATTGGTTAACGAATCATACCATTTACGGGCATTACCACACAACCTATTAGTGGATAATTTTAATGTTATTTCTTGAGTCTACCTATGAAATATTTTCAATTCATCAATTTTACGTACCCAGTTGACTGTACTTTGGGTATCAACAACACCCGAGTCAAATAAAGTTATAACAGTCTCATCAAGATTAACATTGGAAGATGTACTTACAGTTTGCAGTTCATTTAGTTCCTTTTTTAAGGTCTTAATTTTCTTACGTGCAACATTGTCCCGTGGGGGCATGCTAGGCAACGAGCTACTGGAATGCCTAGATTGTGATGTGTACGAACGGGAGCGGTGTTTTCTTCTCTCAGACCAGCCCATCGTCCAATGGTCACAAAAACTATAGGTTTCTTATAAGCAAACACATTCCATCACTACAACCACAGCCACTACACTAAATTTTAGTTTACTGACAACTGTTTTTTTTTTACTTCTTCACCCCTCAAAGTGAGGAAGTTATGTATTCGTGAAAAAATTTTGAAAATTTGTATTGCATTTCTAGACGAATCTCGACGAATTATGACGATACACAAAATTTCAGACAGAAAAAAATGTCTGTCTGTGTGTCTGTCTTCGCGATAGCAGCTACAGTGTTTGAGATAAAGCTTTCAAATTTGGTACACACATTCTAGAGGAAGAGATTGAGTTCGTTGATGAACAAAATCGGTCTAAAAAAAATATTAGCAACATTTCACCAATGTGACTTTTTGAAACCTCAAAATGTGACTTTTTTTAAACGTCAAAAAAATGTTACTTTTTTTAAACGTCAAAGTGACTTTTTTGAAACGTCAAAATGTGACTACTTTTAAACGTCAAAAATTACTTTTATTATAAACTTCACCACACGTCGAGTTTTACTACGGTGAGGAAGTTCTGATCCCCAAGTAATTGACAGCGATTTTTTTTTCACCTCACCTGGCCATTAAAAGAGCGTAAATACTTGGGGTATATCCCACTTCTGACTTGTAAAAATAAAATAATATCACATATTTTTAACACTGCTATACTTTATCAATAAAATGGTAATAACACTAAACGTTGACTGTCGACTGACTTATGCCTATACTATTACCAGCTTCCCTCAATTATTAAAATATACTCAATTACATATATGTTTACTATCGAACATTAACCGTACGATGACTAATTGTATATAAATCTATATTACGCGTTACAGGAACTCAAACAATTCTTAAAAGTGCAACTCAGTATTATAATAAAGCAGTGCAAATAAAATAACTTATTGATATTATGTGATGTGCGAGATTTAATGGATCGTAAAAAATTCAAAATCGATTACAATTTTAAAAGATTTTGATTGAAGCAGTTTGTACACAATTCCATAATTTTTAACGTCCATAATTTTTATAGCCTCGTTTGTGCATCTACATATATTTATTAGACAAAAACAATTACAGTGGTAGTAGATAACCAGTGGAAAACAAGTTTAAATTGTTGTGTAAATAAACAAATATAACAAATATACGTATTTTTTCTCTTTCTCTTAACTATTAATGAATCAATTTTACAATCATTTTTTTTTTCAATTTACAGGTGGTGATCGTGGGCAATGGTGGAGTAGGAAAATCTAGCATGATCCAAAGGTACTGCAACGGCACATTTACGAAAGACTACAAGAAAACCATAGGAGTAGATTTTCTGGAGAGACAGATAGAGTTAGTACTTTGATTTTTTATATGCAACCTAAAGTCAATTTATCAATTATTATGCATTAAATTTGAATACATTGGATCACTTTAGGTGGTGTGAAGGACTGTGCTATGCCGCTCTAGACTGACGTCCCGGGTCCACCTGAGGCAATTCGGTTTTCAAAAGGGACGTAAAAATGCGGATTCTTTGAGCCTCCAATACGCTAAAATACCATTTTGAGTATTTGTAGATTTCTATTCCCTCTTAGGATAATATGGGGATGAAACAAAAAACATTTTGTTTGCACATATTAGCTTCAGTTCATGTATTTTTTTCAAAATGGTAGACCAATCAGTAAGAGCAAAGAAAAAATAGTTTATTTTTGTAGGAATTACCCATTTTAGTGACACTCATCAATAAATTTAGAATAACGCTATATTTGTTAACTTTTATAAGTTTTATATATCAGGAGTGTCGCGTTAGTGGAATATAGTTAACAAAAAATTATTGATATCCTTTAATATTCACATTTTAATAGTGTTAGTAAATCATACCAAGTTAATAAAAATCGTCATAAGTTAATTTTCGTCGCTATCTTCATTAATAACTGCAGTTATACTAGATACATGAAATAGGTGTATTAATATTTCGGTTGGCTTAATTATTTTTGATTTGTAACCCCCATGTGACAAGTAATAAAGCGTAAATCACCATAGTGAACACTAGCTTAGCTATTACATGCGATAGAATACTGTACTTTGGCCATGACTATTAAATAATAATAATTTTTGGTAAAATATTGCGATAAAAGTGCTGTACAAACTTTGACGTTTCAAATCAAATAGCAATTCCGCGCTTTGGCTGCCATGTCATGGTCGATTCGATGAAATTTTAATACAAAATTTTAGAATTAGTGAATAGTGGATAGCATTATCTTTGAGGAAACAGATACATAATAGATATATTATTTAATAGTCGTGGACAAAAAATGTAATTACATTTCAAAAATAATTTTAGGAAATAAAATGTCCTTGTTATATAAAATACCAAATATATAACAAAACCAAAAATATACATTAAATACGTATCATACACTAGAATTATACCACTGTGTTGCTTACATGGATGCAAAACAATAATTTTACAAACCGGCGCATCCGCCAAAAGCACGTAAACATCTCACAATTTTGGGTTCACATTCTGTTGAACCAGATTTATATGAAAACATAATAATAATTTGTTTTAAACGTGATCATCGCTAATATAAGAAAATCAAAATTTCAATAAATTCTTACGCGGTAACGTTTTTTAGAACTAATTAGGTTTTGAGGCAACTTGATGCAGCTCTGAAGATGACGTAATTGAAACGTTAGCCGATAACCTGATTTAGTTTATTCCTTTGTTTTATCCGGACGGTGTTCTTTTAACTAAAAACTATATACTAAGGCCCCTGAAGATATCTCTCATAATAGTTTAATTTATGTCACAGAACTCTGTAAAGACTAGCTGTGTTGTAATTAAATAGAAATAGACAAACATTTTTGATAATATAATTTAAAATAAATCACAGGCGCTCTTGAAAAAAGAATAAGCACTAAGTTGAAGATAGCTCGAAAAATCAAAACATCCCTGCATTTTCATGATTTTGTTATGAAGAAAAATAACAACTTGCTTTTAGAAAGCATTTTTTAGTTTTTATGTATTACCAAAAATTAAAAAGGTATAGACAAAACACCAATTTTCTGAATTTCAGTTTTTCGTGTTCTAAATTTTCAGAAAAGCGAGATACAAATCGTGAGCCTCGATTGAAATGATACCGCCTTTTTATATAATATTAGTCGCTGTTAAGGCCATCTCGACAGTACTTTTTATTATCATATCAAATTTAAATGAATGAAATAAATAATTTTTACAAAAATTAATTTCGTTTACACTTTATAGTACATTTACTGATTTTTTTATTGCATACAACATTATCGCCGTCTTTCATCGCATCAGATCAAAAAAAAGGGCCGGAACTTTGAGTCTTGATTAACATTATCATTGTCCATAATCATATAACTGTAAAATTAACAAAAATAGAAATAAAAAATTTTGATACCTACTTCTACATACCATCCCCCAAGGTGACAAGATAAAGCGTGATTTTTTTTCAATTTAAAAATGATTACTTGATCGAGAATCCGACTTTGGTGGCACAAAACAATTGTTGACTTTTTTGAGAAGTTAGTACCTGCAGAGGATTTTGTGCTCTCAAAAATCGGTTATACATTTTTGCCATTTTTTGGTTTAATTTTCAAAATATCCGATCGGAAAATTCGCGTTTTTTATTAATATTTATCTTAGAGTAAAATATATTTATGTTTACTATTTATCAGACATAACGAGTTGATGAAAACAAAATGAAATCATCACAAGGCATCATTAGATCCATAGGTTTTTACTGGTCAGTTCCTTTACAGAATTTGTGGTACAAAAAGAATTAATTTGATTGGTCTACTGGGAATTTTTCATCGACACATGATTTAGTGCCAAAAGCACTTTTGTCTTAGGAATTTCGCTTTAACAAATAGTTTAAAATAAGATAAAAATGCTAGAAATTACTTGCAGACGACTTAATAAAAAATGTTTTTCTTCGATTAATATCTATTAATTCTCAAAAATAACTGTATTAAACTTACAATTCTACCGTATTAAACTACCTCTGCGGGCTTTATATTGACAGCAGATTGGTTTATTTTGAGTTAGGGTTATTTTAAAATAACTGAAATGAAAGCCTACCAAATTGTTTTAGATTTATCGATTATTTGAAAAGACCAACCGTCCTAAAATAAATTATATTTAAAATTATAGGTTGTTCAACCCAAATTTCCATTCATCATAATTTGACAAGTTTAGCATACGTTGTTTGTATATTACTTAATCTATTTTTAGTTTAAATTTAGTTTAATGCCCTCTGTCATGAATTATAGGAAAAAACATTAAAAGTTATTTATTTTTATAGTTCACTTTTATTAGTCCACGTTAATTTTTATTTGTATGATATATTTGTACCTAATAAATAATTACGATGAAATAAGATTTTGGCTATAATAAAAATAATAATAATAACAAACAATTACATTACTACTGTTGTCTGATTACTTTGCGCATAATTTTTGTACATTTATATATCTATATTTGCCTCTTCACACTAATGATACTGGTTTTAAATGTGGACAAATCTTGCCTCAGAATAAATCAGAATTTCCAATCATATTTTCTCATTTATCTACGTTAAAATTGTCTTGTATCCCGGCAGCGCTTACATTATGACTATTTATGGTTTCAACATTAGTACCTATTTTTCCAAGTATTATTTGATCTAAAACAGTCTTTGGATTCTAATCAAGAAAAAACGTATATCCTGCATATACGTCTACCGTCACAAATACATTTTTACTGTCCCGTTATAATAAAAAGTTGTTTATGTGGCCGATTTATCAGCCATCTTCTCATTATTGTTGCCTTCTCAGGAAAGAAACTGAGAAGACACTGAAGTTAAGAGACAAATATTTATACTCTTGCTTTCGTCAATCACATGACTGCCCATGAACTTTGGGGCAGCTGCAAAAACTTTATCTCAAAAGATTTAATAGATACAAGATAATACAGTTAGAAGACCATTAGTTTTCTTTTGCGAGTCTCGATCAATATTCATATTCAAGAGACTTACGTATATATTAGTAGGCACTATTTTTAAAGACACAGTGACATGTATTTTATCGGAAAATACTTTCACAGAACGATAAATCAGCAGAACTGGCTTTCAACAAGGCCGTACTTTTATAGATAGTACTTTGTTAGACAAAATCGGCTTTTCGCAGTTACTTGCGCGAATGTTGAGGACTGCATAAAAAAAGGTGCTCTTACTATAGCTCCCTCATGAACTGATTTAAGGCAAATATTTATATGTATACAAAACTCATTTTTTTTAATTCAATACTTTTTCATCGAGATGTTTTTTTTGTAATACCACGACAAAAATTTTTAAATTTTACATTTATCATGTTAAATTAAATCCCACCTAAACATCTGTAAGTGCTTAACATCAACTTTGGACGATTTGGTCTGCTATTTTTGGGGATTTATTTATTTCTTATTTATATTTCTGTAATATTGACTTGAGTGATATCATTTCTTGTAACGTATCAAACAAGCATCGAAGGTTGAATATATTTTTTACTAGTTGTTTAAAATGTTCCGTCCAAAAACTCTAAAGTAATTTCCAATTTGCAGAGTAGATGGAGAGGAAGTACGTTTGATGTTATGGGACACGGCAGGTCAAGAAGAATTTGATGCTATAACGAAAGCATATTACCGAGGTGCCCAGGCCTGTGTACTTGCCTTTTCCACAACCGATAGAGACTCCTTTGAAGCCGCTCACTCATGGAAGCTCAAGGTAATAAGTACATTAATAACATTAATGTTACGATATGCCTGCCTGGCATGTTTTACGTTACCATCAGAATAGAAATTTTTCACAAATAAAAACGAGACTGACCATCATATAGTATGTGTGATATAAAACTATTATACTTTCCTATACTACCTAAGTTTTGGACATATTGATAATGATTTTTAAAAAGCATTAAAAATAATTCATCAGAAATCCCCCCGACGCGCGTCCAGAGGCATCCCGAAGGGAAAAGAAAACGTTCTTTGTATTATAAGTGGATAGCTACTGTGAAAAAAAAAAAAGAATGCGTACCTTTATTTATGTCAAAAATATAATGTAAATAGTGTAAAAATTATTAGTTCCTCCATTAATGCCAAGAGAATGTGTGTGATAATTTTAACATTATTCATATTGTGTTTTCTAAATGTAATTGCAAAAAATTTCTTGTATGGCATTAATTTGTAGTTTTGATCTGAAACTACACTTTTTCTTTGATTTATTCTAGTAGATTACACTACATAATCATGCTCTGCACATTGTAATCTCTACAAATAATCAAACATCATATTTGTTTTAGTAAAATTATTCTACCTAAAACTAAAACTACCTATTTTAAACTAAGTATAGATTTTTTATTAAAAATTAATAACTTACAACACTGTACTACTGTATGTTTAAAGACCTTTTTAAATTCTACATAGGTTATATGGAATCGTAAATTGGTAAAAACTATATCAACATGGTTTTTGGAAAATAAAAATATATTCAAAATTGATTGTGAGATAATAAATAGTCATTGAGTATAATTTTATATGAGAGACCCTGTACCTGAAATATAATTCTTGTTGATAAAACGTAAAAGACTGATAATAATAATACAATGGTCTAAATTGGCTCTTGTTTTTCTTGCTTTCAAATGTGTTAAGAATATCTTGGAATTCATTTACTGTTAGCAGAACCTGAACTGTTGAGTTGTGTATTTAACTCTTCAGATATCTTCTGGCATTTTTCTATAATGACACTCAGTTACTTGGTATTCGATACTGTTTAAACATTATACTGGTCTTTGTACAGAAAAATTACGTAATGTTTACAGAGCATTTCCATAAGCCCAGGGCTGAATCTGCACTTGTATGTTTCCATACGCGCGACGGCTCGGCCTTTTAGGAACTTGAGTTAATATTTTGAAGATGGTATTTTTATTTTTCAATATGAAATCCTTTCTGTTGGCACCAATCGTATACAAAATATATACTACCCGTCTTAAGCATTCAACTGTGGTTTGGAATCGACAATAAACGGTCTGACCTCGTCTTTATCTAATACAAAATCTCTAATTTTGGTGAGTAGGGAGGAGGTTAAGGAAACTTTTATGAAATAGTTGCACTCCCATACTGCGAATACCAATTTCACAAAAAAATATCTGATGTGGCCAGCACATAATTTTCTTATAACAGTATATATCATCCTTTCCTTCATATATTTACAATATCATCGTGGTCTAAAAAATCAATCTATTTAATTCTTCCCTTACCTCATTTAAATTTTAATACCTTGAAATGTTTCATTAAAAATTTTAAATAATTAATTATCAGCGTCGTTCGATACTGTCAATAATAATTCACGTCACATATTTTAATAATTTTTGTAACTAAATTAGACATTTATCCCAGTCCCATTTTATGAGATCAAATGTGTAAAAAATTTTAGTTTACATCGGCTTTATTTAAGTACTTGGAAAATATATTTTATTGGCATAATATAGTAGACATGATTTATAATCTTTCATCAAGAATGTATTTTTTTGTAAAGACAAATACAAAAAAGTTTGGGTCCCGTGGATCTCCTTTCAGCTGGTCATTTTTGCTCATCACCGAATTTATCATTGTCTTTGGCACATGTGTACTAAATTTTAATGAAACGTAGATAGGTTGATCCCATATGAGTAATTGTTCATGATAAAGGAAACAGAAAAATTCTCATAAAATTCCTTTATTAATGTGACCGGTTTCGTGAACAAATTAATTACTTCACATCATCAGACAAAAATTCCTGTGTCTGATGATGTGAAGTAATTAATTTGTTCACGAAACCGGTCACATTAATAAAGGAATTTTATGAGAATTTTTCTGTTTCCTTTATCATAAATTTTAATGTTTTATCTTAAAAACTGTGGCTGCTATCGCAATACTACAGACATGCAGATAGATTTTTCCATAAAGTTATATTTTTTCATTATAATTCGTCGATATTCGTCCAGAAATGCAATAATGTTTTTTAATTTTTTTTTTACCGAAATTGTACATTTTTTCTTCTTTCACTCATTATGTCTTCTTTGGTGGTACTACATTCACCAAATTTAATGTGTCACCTAAAATGTTGTCGAAAATCTTAAATATCAAATTTGGGAAGTCTTCCATTAGTATTTTTTGAGTTATCGTGGCCGGCCAGCCACACACACTCCCTCACACCCACACACACACACACCCACACACACACACCCCACACACACACACACACACACACCCACACACACACACCTACCCACCCAACCACCCATCTGTTGAGGAACGTTCGCACGGATTTTTGTTATGGTTTGTAAAATAAAACTTTTGTATTTAACAATGTTTCAGCTTGTCTAGCAGTTAGTGGCCGATGTTTTTAACTGTAATTTTATAAAAGTATTAGAGAAGTGCTGTTTTTAATATTTACAACTGATGATAAAATAGTATTTCTGCAGCCGTGTAGGAAATTAACTGTTTTTGGTAATTTTTTTTTAATGGAAAGCACATATTTACTGGTTGAGGCCCTTAAAGTGACAGTGGAAGTGTGGGTTTATTAATGAAGCACTCTAGATAACAGCATCTGACATCTCTCAGTTGAATTTTATGAATTTTCTCTACAAAAAGATTTCACGTTAAAAAGTGTCTTGTACGCAACACACCCGGAAAGTATCTTACTGGACTCGCCGTCTTCCCGTACTCGCTGGCGCTCAGTCTGGAAACTGCCAGCTCGCCCTGGAAACTGCCAGCTCGCCATGGAAACTGCCAGCTCACCCAGTAAGAATCATTTTCCGATCTTGTTACGTAAATAACTATTACTAATAATGACGATGACATGGACATGTTTTGTTCTGGAAATTAATGCATTTACTGTTGGACAATTCCATCGAATTTCTTCGGCTACCAGATGAAGTGTATGAACTATACAGGTTACATGGACCCCATTCGGATAGATAACTTTTAGTTCAGATTATCTTTAACCAATTACCGTACTACTCTGTAACTAACATTAATACCTGGCAACTATCAGCATTCATCGTCTCGAGCATTACTAGTTATATAGTTTCCGCATTTACAGTTTTCGATCTTTTACTAATAAGATAGTTCATTCGATTGTAAAGGTGCACTACAGAAAAAGTTATTTCATTTTTCATTAACCTAAACTCATATTTTTATTCTTTAGTAATTGTTTAAGTCTATTTATAATATATTGTTTAACATGAGGTTATTTCTTCCAAAACAGATGAAACGTTTCTTTGTCGGGCATCCATAAAGGAATATTATAGACACTGAACATAAATATAAGGTCAGATATAAACATTACATATGGAAACACGTGTCCATAAACTTTAAGACTGGAGAAGTAGTATTGGAATAATAGCAACAGACACATCGCTTGGTAGTACATCATTTTATTTACTGGCAGAGACGGTGGTTGTCTCTGTTACTGACACAGAACAGATACGCTTACTGGCATTGATACTGGGCAATGGACAATATTTCCAAATACAGGAATGGCTAAAGGCACGATAAGACTGATGAATTGACTGATTAATTAACTATCATTTTGTTTAACATTAATAAGTGTCAAGAATCTGAGACTGGTATTTATTGGTTTACGCTCTCAGTTCTGTAATATATTTATTCTAGTCGGCCAATATGAATAGTATTAAAGTTAAACTATCAACACGTTTCAATAAAAAAAACCGGTTTTAAGATTTATTAAATTAATCTTATTATTAAATAGGAGAATGAATTGAACACTCGCAAAACCAAGTTAGAACCTAACTTAAAACTTTACTAAACTATGGCAGATAACATTTAACAGAACGCGAAAAATTTGGAAATAAAAATGTCTAACTGTAAAAAAAGTTTTAAATATATTGCATAAACTGTTAAGAAAACTGTCTCTGTAAATGGATGACCAACTGTTGGCCACTTGCGCAGTACTAACAACCAAAAATGTTACCTACATCAAAAAATATTCATTTTCAACACAAATAAACATTCCAGATTTAATCTTTTATTACATTAAATAATAATTTTTATAAGAACTTTAACCCTCGAGAGTAATTTAATGAAGCACTTTTGGATTCAGATAAGTTGGGTTCAATTATTTTATAGAAATACATAGTAGCATTTTGTGCAGACCTTTCAAAGACACCTTGTATAGTTCAAAAATTGCCTTTGCTGTTTCTATATCCTTTGAAGAGATTGAAGCGATGCAGTGTTGTCAGTTTTTGAAATTATACTCATGTTAACTTTTGATCAGAGATTCAGAAACTAGAACATATTAAAACTATAGTCTGTTTACATAAGCTTTGCAGCGTTAGCCAGGATATGGAACAAAATGCGCGCAGGTGATTGGTGCAAACGGCAGGCAGATATACACAAGTGCAAAGTTCCGATAGCGGTTATATCAATTCTCATTGTTTATTATATTTCATAGGCATCGGTTGTAGTTGGACGTATGTAGATTGTGTTTTAATAAATTGAATTGTGTTTCGACGACTAATATTAATATGTAATTATTAAATCTAATTGTTAATGATCAATATATTCCCTTAATCTTACCTAAAAATAATAATATGTGTTATATTTAAGATAGCGGAAAGGGTCGCTATGCGTGCCCAGGTAAACAGTTTTTTATGTACTCATATGAATGAACGCAGTATAATATGGTGTATATTTTAATCACTTTTTTTACACAGGTCGGTTCAAAATGCGGCATATTGCTTTATATTAAGATAGAGAGAAACATAACATTGTTTAAAGCAGAAGTATGAAAATTGTGCAACAAAAAATTTGGCCCGCTCTAAAGCAGGTAGAATTTAAAATTATTTTATTTTCTGACATTATTTCTTATGGGTACACAAAATAATAAATTATAGTTTAAAAAACTGAAAAACATGCTTTTATAGCAAACCGAACTAAAAAGTAAAAAATAAGAATGAAGTGATCGACAAAAAAATTCATTTTATTGTAAAGAGTTCAATTGCTGTATATTTTGACAAAACGAAAGAATTAAATGCTTTCAAAAAAAACCATTCTTATCATAAATTGGTAACTAGTTCATCTTGTATTTGAAGTATAATATGAGTTACGGTATTCAGTTAGTAGTTAACTTTCTGCCAACTTATCATGGATGTGATATTTTGGCGAATGCGTCGATACGCATTCAAATTATTGTATTGTCATATGTCCTTAACACGTGTGCAAATTTTCAATTGAATCAGTCGTCTTGAAGTTGGTGAAAATTGTGTTGAAAGATTCCGTTACATAGATAGATACATACATACATAGATACATACAGGTGAAGCTAATATAAAGCGTGTTAAAGAGTAACGGAAATTTTTAAGACGTTTGGCTTTCTTATAGCTAAATCGAAATTTTTTATTAAATTAGGATGTTCTTATTTCGGCGTAACCAGTCATTTTAGTTTTTTATTCAAAACTTTAAAGAAAATATGTCAATTTTATTTTTGTTATTTTGTTTCTTTCCACTGCTAACCAATAAAAGGCATTTCTTGTTATTGTAAATAAATTTACGTATGTACGTACACATTGTTGAAATCTTTTTCCACTGATTCAATAAACGTAAAAGGCATTTATCTTAATTCTAATGCCTTGAAATATTGTTTACGCGTGGTAATAAATAAGTAACCCACAATGATATATTTATACGCCTGGAAATAAGCAATTGACAATACACTCGCTACTTTGCCCATTGTAAATCGGGCTCACTAAGTCCAACCCACCACTGCAAAGTTTAAGTGAACAGACTTTATAGCCATTTTCCATTTAATTAGTTTCTTGCGACGTTCGTTTCAATCTATTTATATTAGACCCGACGAAATCGCACAATCAATCCTCGCAAGAAAAATGTAGACATAGTATGGGCTCTGCTACTGCTGTCTTGCCTGCATTTGCGTCCATGGGGTATGTGAGACTTGTCGTTCGTGAAATGCTTTCAACGAAAAAAAAAACATCCCTTTCCTTGTATTGCCAAATAAGTTTATTTGATAAAAATATAACAATTAGTTTATATTAATTATATATTCAGATGTTTATCGTCATTCTGTAGTATTTAAAAGCATGGAGTTTCATGTGGTTGTATATTTTGAATTACAATGAAATCCTCTACACTGACCAAAGGTCTTTTACCTATGAATACCATTTCTCGCATGGTATGATTATGAATAAAGATAGAATTTACTGCCCATGACCGATTATCACTACTGCTCGACCAGTTATTCAGAAATTAAATATATTTCAGAAATTACTGTAAAAAATCAACTATTTTAATACATTTCACACTGAGAGTAGAGACTAAACTATATTTAATAATCATCTTTTTACGTGAAAAAAAATACGAAATTTTTTCAAAAAAGTTTGATATGTGCAAAAATATACAGGCAGTTGTCACATGTTTTTAAAATTGGTGTCATTGGTTACCGACTAACAGGGAGTTAAATGAGTGATTAGTAAGGCTGTCAAAAATGTTCCGTGGGACAGTGGCGTACGTGAAATTAACTAATACGAGAAACAATAAACTGTTACAATTTATAACAATGTATGTAAAACTTACCCTCTTAACTAGCTTGATGAACTAGCTTGCTTATCACAAACTGGAGAAGATGTGTAGCTATTTTGCAGCATCAGGTATATTTCTATGGTTGTCTCCAAGAGTGATGTTCGCTTTGGTGAAAATATATTCTTATATTTTGAAAACGACCGTTCGACATCTACTGATGTAAGACACACATACGTAAAATAGTCTTTGAACGGATATGTTGCTGCACCATCGCATATTTGTCTTAATCTGGTAAAACTGCTGTCTTTATTTAACACACTTGCGAACTTTTCTTTAACGCGCTCATTTGTTGCGTCACCTAGAGTGTAGCAGTAGATTTACTTCGTCCACTATTTACAGTGACTCCGCTAACGACAACGCACTGTTTTCTAATTTTTTTTATGCTTTTATGTAATGGTTTATAGTTCTTCGCAATATTTTTTAACGCTGTTTCAACGGAAATATATTCGATTTTTGTCTGGCTTTCCTTAATAGCTGCAGCCTCATCTGGATTGAATTGTAGTATCACAGCTTTTATTTGTTGGAAATATTCAGCATAATAAAAAGCTGCCTGTAACCATGTTCCCCAACGTGTAACAATCGGCTGTGGTGGTTCAGGAATACCGGGACACTTGCTATGAAATGCATTGAGACGTTTAGGAGATTTAAGAAATACTTTTTTTGTACTTGTTATTAATGCATCCACCTCTAGAAAACCTTTTCGAATAGTTTCTGCCACAAGATGTAAAGCATGCACATTATACGTAACATGTATACACGTACAACCTTGTTCTTGCAAAGAACGGCCTACTGAACGCATTGTCACGGCGCCATGAGTCACAAACATCAACACTTGACTTTTTGACAGTTCAAATTTTTCTAACGTCTCCAGCACCACCCTGGTAATTGTTTCGTTAGTACACTGACTTAGTCTTTTGCTAGCTAGTAACAGTGGAACTGTCGGTTTAAGAGGGTGCAGTACTCGTACTATAACATTTAAAATATAATTTTTTTACAAAATGTTGTCTTATCAACAGATAACCAGAGCCGTGTATTTTTTAATTCACATTTAATCTTATTTACCATGTCTACGTGTACATTTGGTAGATAGTTACATAACGTTGTGCGACTTGGTAACTTCACCTGTGCATTGTATTTATTCCAGAACTCTCGAAATGGTTGTTTATCGAGTATGTACAGCGGAACATCACAGGCAATCATCATTAATAGTAAATCAAACATAAACTGTGTTGTCGAAGGCACGCCATTTTTTTTTATTTTTATGGTGTACACTATTTACGTGAAGGCCACAATCACGCTTATCCCAGCAAATCAAATCTTTCTCGCACACTTTACAAATTATTTTAGCACCATCATAGAATAAATCCGGGAATTCACCTATGAATTTATTCACTTTGTCAGCAAATGGCCGTTTTCTACCCCTGCGTACGTCTGATATGCTTTATTATTAAATTAATATCAACAATACAGTACAACAAATAAAATAAAAACACAAAAACAATATGCAATACGCCCAAGTGACTTAACGTGTACACAACTCGAAAGCTAATAATAGACTGGACTGGAGAAAGAGTTTCGCGGTCAAGGTGAATGCCGGCGACAGTAAGTACATCTGTACTCTACGACCATGATACACAGAAACGATTTGCAGCTTTAGTGATTAGGATATGTATTTCTTACCACTAAACGTCGGAGGATTTGATATTTCCGATGAAAAGACAGTTCGGTTAAGGGATCTATATTTTTTAAGTGTGAATATCGATATACATAATTCTAAGTACAACTGAATATAGATGTTTGTATTATACTTATTTATTTTGTAATTAATATATCATTTGGTTTACCTAATTTCTGTGGAAAAGTAATATGAATATAAAGGCCGTTTCTGGGGTAATACCAAATCCTCCCTTGTTTGCTCCACAGTAATGTACTGTCATTCTGTACTGAATCGAATTTCTTGCAAAAATGCTAAAAAAAAAAATACGTATGGTGATCCAGAACTATTTAAGCCACCCTCTATATGTTTTAAGAAAATATATACAAAACTCAGATAGTAACGATATAGGGAAAAGTATGCACCAGAAAATTTTGAAAATATAGTGAGCTACTAACGGCAGTGTGGTCAATCCAACTAAAATAATTTCTAGCATCTGGCACTTCCGGTTATACCAAAATTCGATACCAACTTGCTTATTATAAACGGAACACCCTATATATTTTAGGGTTTTCGAAAAGAGCATAAAATTCTTAGTCAAAAACACCCTATGCCTAAACCCAGCCGTTTCAGAGATATTTGACATTTTAAAAAAATGTTGACAGGTGTAATGGTTTACAATAACCTTTCTAACTTTCTTCGTGTAAAAGATACCCATTTGCCTTTTGGCATGCAGAAAGACCATATGGTGAGCTACACTCTACAGTTTAAAGAAATTCAATAATAGTATACTAACTGTTCCATTTTTGATGATACATTTTGTAAACTTCAAACAACGATAACTTGCTTAAGTCAAATAGAACACCCTGTATTGTTTTACATCAAGTATATAAAAATAAATTTCTTTTTTTTATATATAAGCATTGTGGGGGTTTAAGTTACAACTTTTTGAAATATTTGCGACTTTCTTAGAAATTCAAGAATTTTTGTAAAAATTTTTTCAAATTAGCCATGATTAGAAACAATCGGTAATGTGTCTTTCTCTTATGTCAAAAAATGCCACCGCGTTTAAATTACACCCACGAAGACTTTTTGAATTTATTTATTATTTATGGAGAATGTAATAAAATAATATCAAGAACTTGTAGTTCATTTGTTACTAGATATCCACAAAAACGGAAAATAACACTAAACACTGTATCACGCCTATTAATTGAATTGAAAACACTTTGCATAAACTAAAATAGCTAAGATAAAATCAACTAAAAACATGATTCCATTTTAATTTAATAATTGTCCAAAATTCCGCCCTTGAACCTCCACACATTTTTCGCACCTTCGGATTAGTTATTCATGGGTAGCTCTTCTAATTGAATCTTGTGATAAGTTTTGAAGTGCATTTCTTACTCTCTGCATACAATCTTCAATAGTTGTTAATGGGCTCTCATAAACTTTATTTTTAATAATTCCCCAAATAAAATAGTCTAAAACTAATAAATCGGGCGAGCGAGGAGGCCATAGGAAAGGTCCATCATTGGCAATCCATTGATCGTAAAAAGTTCCTTGTAAAAAAATATTTATCAAATACGAGTTATGTGGGGGAGCACCGTCGTGCTGAAAAAAAATGTTTCTATGTTCGACGAGAGGTAAATTTTCTAAATAGTTATTATTCAAATTTTGTAAAATATTTAGATATCTTTCACCTAAAAAAAAAATAACAAAAAACAAAAAAAATAACTATACATATTAGCAGAAGAAGAAATCTTTATAACTTACTCTTTAAATTTTTCTGATAAAGTTCTAATGCCACCACTCTATCGTTTCTTATGGCACAGTAAACATTAAACTGCCAACTTTCTTGAAAATTTCGCTCTCTGAACACATGAGGATTCGAGTCACTCCAATAATGCGAATTGTGTCGATTAAAAAGTCCATGTTTGGTAGATTTAGCTTCATTTGACCATATAATATTTCCCAAATAAGAATCGTCGCCTACAGACCTTATTAGAATAAATTCACAAAAATTTTCTCTTCTTAAGAAATCTGTCTCTTTTAATCGTTGAACTATTTGAAACGAAAACGGGTGAAGTTTATGATTAATTAAGATTCTGTGAACTGAATCCTTGCATAGTCCCGATTCCAGAGCAGCTTGTCTTATGACATCATTGGAAATGCATGAAAATATCCCAGAATTGCTATTTCTACGTTTTCGTCATCAACAATAGGCTTCCGTTTTTGAATTCTTGCCATACTTTTTAAAATTAACCAGTATGCGTTTTACAGTATTTGGTGACGGTTTCCGTTTTTGTGGACATCGAGTAGCAAATGTACTACAAGTTCTAGATATTCCTTTATCACATTCTCCATAAATAATAAACAAATTCAAAAAGTCTTCGTGGGTGAAATTTAATCGCGGTGGCATTTTTTGACATAAGAGAATGACTGACATTACTGATTGTTTCTAATCATGATTAATTTGATAAAATTGTTACTAAAAATTCTTGAATTTCTAAGAAAATCGCAAATATTTCAAAAAGTTGTAACTTAAACCCCCCAATGCTTGTATCAGAAAAAAAAGGAATTTAATTATACATAACCCGATGTAAAAAAATACGGGGTGTTCCATTTGACTTAAGCAAGTTTTCGCGGTTTGAAGTTTATAAAATGTAACGTCAAAAATGGAACACTTGGTATACTACTATTGAATTGCTTTAAACTGTAGAGCATAGCTCACCTTATAGTCTTCCTGTGTGCTAAAAGGCAAATGAGTATCTTTTACACAAAGAAAGTTAGAAAGGTTATTGTAAACCATTACATCTCAACATTTTTTTAAATGTCAATATCTCTGAAACGGCTGGGTTTAGAAATACCATATCCTACATGTATTTGACCCAGAATTTTATGCTCTTTTCGAAAACACTAAAATATATAGAGTATTCTATTTAAAATAAGCAAGTTGGTTATCGATTTCCGATATAACCGGAAGTGCCAGATGCTTGTAATTATTTTAGTTGGATTGAAATGGTAACAGGTATGCTAACCATGAATTAGTCTATAATACTGTTGGAGTACCGCTGACAATTGAACAAAATAACATTATTTATGGCTTTGCTGCTTTAAGACGAAAGTTGCAATATTACAACGACCCGACTATACAACTCTTTCATGTAGACAGATAGATTCAGTTTTGTTATTATACTTTCAGGTTGAAAACGAGTGTGGCGAGATTCCAACTGTGATCGTACAAAATAAAATAGACCTTATGGACCAAACCGTAGTTAATCCGTAAGTATTAATAATTATTTTTTTTTTAGACTTTTTAAAAACATTGACTTACAAATAGTAATAAATACTAAAAGTATTACGTAAATACAAGATACCAAAGTTGTAATCCTCTTACTTTATTTAACTGAAGATAAAATATTAAAGATTTGTAATATTGTGTAAATTTTATTATTTTTGGTTAAAATTATAAAAATGTTTGATACATTTTATATAATGAACGACAAATTCCTAATTAAAACAACGCTGAATCTTCAAAAATTTAATGTTTTTTTCTTTTTGGAAGAGCCAAATGATTCAAGTATAGAATTTGCAAGTGCTTTATTCAGGTGTGTGGAATTATATCATTTGCTGAACAAATCTAAGTTGTCGGATTGGCCTAAATGAAATATTGATGAGTTGATGTGGCCTACCTGTGATCTATCTTCTCTACTACGACCGGTTGGTTTTGCCGTGACTGCGAGGAGAAGGAGAAAAGAAACGAAACTATAGAAACGATTCTTTCAGTCACTTATTATGTGCGAACATAAAAAAGAGTGAATAAAGAATGAAAATTTGTTTTTCAGCGGAAGGGGAATGAGATAATTCGTGTTTCCAGAGTTACACAGATATCAAAACGTGAAAGAAAAATGCAATTATTTTCTGCATAAATCATAAATTCATATATTTCGGAGCGGTTACCCCCTAGCACTGTCTTGGATACGCCCATGAATTATATTATTATAAAGACTAATGAATGAGTAATGGTGTTATTCTGTAAGTCAATGTAGCAGATGTAAGCGATGTAATACAATAACTTTGATAAGTTAAACCGAGATAGATATATGGTTAAGCACAGAACAAATGAAGAAAGGACATCGATGTAAGCTTATGGCACTGTAACCAGGGACGGTCATATATCTTCTTCAAGGGAGAGTTCAATATATATAGCTAAAAATTTAATTCAACACTAAACAAAATTTAATTCTATTAATAGTTATTTACGTAACAAGACCGGAAAGTGATTTTTTACTGGGCGAGCTAGCTGGCGAGTCTTGAAAGCCGGCGAGCCCAGTAAAGAAATTTTTTGGGTGTGTTACGTACAATATTTTTTCTACAACCGTTCTTGCTAGTCTCAAAAACGTTTTAACTTGAAATCGTTTGCAAACAAAATTCATAAAATTCAGCTAACAGATGTCAGACGCTATTGTCTAGAGTGCTATTGTTGTCAACCAAAAGTGACAAAAGGGATCGAAAAGACTTTTTTCATTATACATATGTGAAAACATCATGTTTCATGTCTATTTAGAGGAGAAAGTTATTTTTCCATCAGCCGGCACAGGAAAAATTTCCTCATGCGTTAACTTTCAGCGCCACAATAGCAATTAATTGTTGCATTCTGCATCATTAAATTGTTCAGTTTTAGTCTAAATATTATAATTATTAAGTCAATATTTGTTTTTTTCTTATGGCATTAACCTGTCATAAATATATTGAGGCTGCCTACTTTGTCAATCTTAATAAAACATGCGATTGAAATTTCCTTAGCAACGCTTGCTTGACATTGATTTTGACGCTTATTTGCAATTTTTATTATAAACATATTCTCCACAGTATACCTTTATTTTATTTTTGTTTTGTTGTTTTCAGAGAGGTACAATGAAAAATATCGCACGAAAGATCCTAGTTTCTGAACTCGTAATGAAATATACTATACTGACCCCTTATTTATTTATTTATTTATTTATTTGCATACACTGCTCAACAGGTAAACCCATTTCTAGAGCAGGAAAATACACAAAACAAAAAATACAATACAGTATAAGTATATAGAAAAGATATTTAAAAGAGAAAAAAAAACATTGTATAAAAATAACAATAATACATTGTATAAAAATAACAATAAAATAATTTCAGACAGTTTAAGATGGAAAAAAAAAGGAGAAACAAAGACTTAGTTATTATAATATTTTTTAATAAAATTAAAGGTGCAATGAAAAATATTAAACTGCCCACAGTTGTTATTGTAATTGTTGCACATAGTAAATAGAGGAGAGAATCTAACAATATTAGAGTGCGAAAATGAGAGGTAAAAAGTTTGTGTTCTCCGAAAATTCACAGTAGGAACATGAAAATTTAATTTCCCTAATAATTCTTGGCAGTCAATTTGATTGTATAAGATTTTATATAGAAATACTTGAGGAAAATATTCGCGTCTATTTTCAAGAGATATCATGGAAAACTTAGTCAACAACTCTTGTTGGGGAACACCGATAGACGGGTATGCTCCCTCAGACTTAAGCCATAATAGTTTTAAGAATCGTCTTTGCACTTTCTCCAAAGAGTCTACGTGATTTCTGTAGTGAGGGTTCCAAACAAGAGACGCATATTCAAGTTTAGACCTAACAAAAGCAAAGTATAACGTTTTAAGTGTACTGATATTCGAGAAGTTATGTTATTAAACCAGTAAATATGTATTTTCCACTCAAAAAACTGACCAAAAATAGTTAACTGTAGACAGTGGAAGAAAATATATATATAAAAATGTCGAAATAGTATGGCTCGCATCGTTAAGTGTTTCGTTCATGTAGACGCACGAAGATCCTGACCAACGAAAACTTATAAACAAAACCAGGAAACGCAATACGTTGAATCTTAGATTATTAACTTAGTTTAATTTAACCCTTGATTTGAATAGAGATAGTATTCCATATAATATAAATAATTATTTATATTTTTAAATATATTGTTTTAATTAATAATTATCTTCAAGGGGGCCATGACCATGACACTATGACCGTACTTGACTGTAACGCCGAGTTACAAAATAGCACCATAAATATAAATTACAAGGGATCTTTAGTGAATGTTATCCCTACCAATCCGATCCTAATCTGAACTATATCTGTCCTCGTTTTAAAGATTTTAACAGGTCGGAAAATTATATATCCGACCTATTTTAAAAACATTAATATTAGGATCGGGTAACATTTTTACGAAAAGTCCTCAAAAAAAGTTGGATTACTAACAGAGGCGTACTTATACAAGATTATTGTATATTTCATATAATTTTAATATGATTTATGTTTTGGTTTACTTTACAATATATTGTCATTGCCTTTTTTGCGTTCATGGAATGAGGCGCCAATGAGCTGTTTTCTTTATTTTTTGTTACTTAATTCATTAGTGCAATAAAGTAAATCATATTTTTTATAAAAAGTAAAAAATTTTTTTGTATATTATCCATCGTTAAATTATGTGTTCTCTCATTTAATATTTATTTGTACCTTTCAATATCGACACTTGTGATCGGGTTGCATATGAAGGCTACAGAAGGAAAACAAGACAAGTCCATTTTTCTCGATTTTGTGATGTGTGCCATATTTTAGATCATAATGGAACCTTCGACTGACCATATCAGTCAGGGGAAAAACTTAAAGGGTAGCTTAGAATTTAGGTTTATTAAAGAATGTGCGTACAGAGAAATTTTTGGGCCTAATGAAAGGAAAAATATTTGTGTTTATATGTATTACTTCCTCACCCCTCAAAGTGAGGAAGTTATGTATTCGTGAAAAAAATTTTGAAAAATTTTATTTCATTTCTGGACGAATCTCGACGAATTATGACGATACACAAAATTTCAGACAGAAAAAATGTCCTGTTTGTGTGTCTGTCTGGTTCGCGATAGCAGCTACAGTTGTTGAGATAAAGCTTTCAAATTTGGTACACGCATTCTAGAGGTCAAGGAAAAGATTGAGTTCGTGGATGAGCAAAATTGGTCTTAAAAAATATTAGCGACATTTCACCATTTTGAATCGTCAAAATGTGATTTTTTTTGAAACGTCAAAATGTGACATTTTTGAAACGTCAAAACATTTAACTTTTTTGAAACGTCAAAAATTGCTTTTATTATAAACTCCTCGAGTTTTACTACGGTGAGGAAGTTCTGATTCCCAAGTAATTGGCAGCGGTTTTTTTATTTGTATTATTATTGCAAAATTTATTTCACTGTTGCATATTTTCACTAAAATTCGCTTCATTTTCGTTACTTGTATTTAACTTTACAAGCGAAAAGTAAATGAAGTCCAAGGATTATTCTGCTTTTTCAACTCTATATACGTTCGTCCTCGAGCTGGTCTTGAAATAATGGCAGAGTTGTGTAGAGCAACTCGGTCGTATTTATAAATCTAAAATATGCATCCTATCTGACTGCTTAATTGTAAAATGTGGTTGAATATTTGAATGACACTAAGAAAAGATCTTTACAAAGAAAATCACGAGAATAACAGAATAACACAACAAAAATTTATAGGTTATATTATCTGTTTTAATATTCGACCATTTGATTTATGACTGGTCGAAGGTTTTAGTTTTTCCTCTTTTACCTCTTTATCATTCATGCATCACACTACTATGAGTAATACGTCGTCCATAAAACGTTAAAATATGACTAAGCTATACGTTGCCAATTAGTCTTATGACTATGTTTCCGCAACGTTAATAATAAATCTAAAACCTACATCCACGTTCACAGTCATGTATTGAAGTCGGCCAGACGTTTCTAAAACGTATCTATTTTACTCTAGTCACAAACAACTGATAAGACGTCGTCTAGTCGGCCAGTGGTCGAGGGTGACATGATGACGATTTTCTACACCTAGTACAACGTTAATTTCAATGCAGATATGGGCGGAGGGCGCAAAATTGCTGCTTGGGTTATTACTACTACCTACTCCCCATAAATACACCATTAGCCAAATCCTAAATCCACCACTGGTCAAAGCGCGGAATATCTATTTGATTTGAAACATCAAGTTTGTCATAATATTTATAGCGATATTTTACCAAAAATTGTTATTATTTAATAGTCGTGGATAACTAACTACATGCTCGTTGAATAGTATACTGTCCATAATCAGAATTCATTTATTATTATACAGAAAAGAAAGTATAAAAAAAGTCTTAAGTATGTCACAATATGTCGATCCTACCGTATATTTTATTAGCATTTGAAGTTATTTTAGGAATTCCAGGAGTAGAATCGTGTCGTAATTCTGGGTAATTAGAAAAAATATGGAGAACTCTTGCATGTTAACTAAACTTCATTCTTCCTAAGCTTATCCGTGACTAGTAACCATTGAAGTCAGAATCCTATGTTTTATTTTAATTTAGTACTTCTGTATTTCACATTCATAAAACTGACCTTATAATACGTTTATATATTCCAGGATAATATCACGCACTTTGATAACGAAACCAAAATATCTATTTTGTTTTATAATGATTAATGAATAACAAATTACGGCCCAATTTCTTTGTGCAAATTCCAAAACTTGGCAAAAGTTCGCTTAAATGCCTATAGCAAAGTTAAGTCACAATTCATGTGGTTAGGCCGCAATCTATTCTAAAAGTTAGGTCGCTCTGAAAACCTGCCAAAATAAGCTTTAACTTTAATATTTGCCAGATGGTATTATTAAATTAAAGATTTTTAATATTATTTATGCTCGAATGGGAATAAAACAGTATTTTACTGCCTTAAAATGGGGAGTAAAACAAGCGTTTATTTCCTTGGGATTTAAACTCGCCATGGAAACCAATGAATAATACAAACATAACGTAACGTCAATATTTTTACTGTGTCAAACTTTTAATGGTAGAGAGAACAAACAATTAAGAGCCAAACATGTAAAAAAAATTAACGTTTCAAATTGAAATTAATATTAATAGGGTAATTTTCACAGTTTGTAATATTTCGTAATTTAATATTTATTAGTAATCTAGATCTCAAATATAAATTTTAAAAATAATGTCAAACAGGCAATTAATACAAGGATATCTAGATAAATTCGGAATAAAATACAAAAGTTTCGAAGCCTATTATTATTCTTTAGTTTTTACATTTAATTTTTTTTATACAATAAAAATTGTTCCCCTTCCTTTAAAAAAATGTTGTATGCACGTCAGGAGTAAAGTGTGTTTTAGTCCCTTGCATGAATACTTCTCTATCTGCGCCGCGCAGGGACTAAAACACTCACTTTCCCTTGGTGCATAAATAACTAATACTCAAACATTTTATTTTTTAAATGTCCGGCTCAGGGTCTATTGTGAAAACTTTGCATATGCTATTTTGGTACCATAATTGTTGCAAGTCATATCATAAACCAAATTTAGGAAACAATTTCTTAGTGATGTTTCAAACGGCATACAGAGAAAATCATATCATTATAAACAATTTCGTTCATAATGGAAAATATCATCTATTTCTCCTGGCCTACAATGCTTTTAATTAAAACTTAGGTACTGCTAAAAAATTTACTCAAAATATGGAGTGACCTACATACTTTTTAGACGTTTTAAAGTTACTAGTTTTAAGCCCGGGCCAGCCACTCCGCCCTACCTAACAATTGCCCCATCGCCACCATACGCGGGGATGCTAGGTCGGCAACGATGAGAGCAATATACAGTGTTCATATTTAACTTAAATAAAAATAGTTTTGAATTTGAATATGATTAATATAAATGATTGTCAGAGTTGCCAATGACAAACACATTTTATCAGCCAGCCATCTTGTCCCAGTCTAATCACCCCTAATAATTTGATATAGATGCACGCGAATATAAATAAATGAAACATGTATGGTATAATACTTAAACGAACCGTTGTAAGAAATTGACTGACGTCAGTAAGGAGCACTGTGTAACTTACAAAGACTTACCTCTTATATAATATATTATGTTCATTAACATTTGTTTATGGCTTGTAACATTAATAAACCTTCTATAGTATCTTCTGCTAAACATCTACGTCGGGATGTAAATATTAAGGCGCGTTTTGAAAATAAACATTCCACATTCAAAGACGCAGTATTTGCATACGTAAAATATAATAAGTCACTTGCACGTCCATCACGTTAATATTACGCAATTTGTCAATATCCGGATTTTTATTTAACTTTAAATCGCTCTTAAAATGTTTCTATTGATAAGAACAAAAAATTAAAACAAATAATTCATCTTAAATAGCATATGGGTTTAATACATATATAAAAAATTACAGGCAATACTGATACGTATTTTTTTTATTAATAAAAATACGTGTATTTTATTTAGTGCCATTTTAAGAAATTAAATAATGGTATTTTCTGGTATGAAAAAAAATACGCATCAGTATTACCGGTAATTTTAGATCTATATGGTATTTAGGTTGAATCATTTTTTTTTAATATTACCAACAGACAAATTTTAACAATTTATAGATTTGTTGGATACTTGATGAAACCGCACTTTTAAAAAGTCTTTAAATTTCTCGGCTGCAATAATACAATGGTCATCTGTCATATTTATATTATTCACTATTTAAATATAAAAATACAAATTTTTGCAATTTTTTTTATCTTACGTAATTGTGAATTTTAAACGGTAAATAAATAGAAAGTAGTTTGACATTGTCGCTGTTCCACTTTATCATATCATAATCGATTTATAACAGATAAATCGATTATCCCGTTAACCGATTAACCGGTTTTCCAGGAAACCAAATACTCGGAAAACCGAATAATCGGTTAATCGGATAAACCGGTTATTTGAATAACCGAATATTCGGATAATCAATTAATACGCATTTCTTTTCTTTAAAATGTTGTTGAAATCTGAAAATACAGGCGTGCAGGTGGCCACCGACGCCTGTTTAATTTAGAATTTACATAAAGCCTTATATATTTTGTATTTTGTCATAGTTTGCGGTTATTAAATAGACAACACAATAATACACAACCACTACAACTAGTTAGTACCTACTGAAATGAAAATATTATATTTATTTGTCCTCCAAAATCTAAATTCTAAACTCAATCTGATGTTTTCTTATTAACCGGTTTTTTAAATATCCGATTAACCGGTTTTCAGATAACCGAATAACCGGTTTTTTATACCCAAATAGTCAGTTATTCTGATAACCGATATCCGAGTAACTGATTGATTGAATATCCAGTTATCCGAGTATCCGATTTGACTTATTTGAATACCCGGTTTTATTCGAAACCAGTTTCACTTTTTTCCGGTTTTTGTCAGCACTATTTACAATATACATACTACAGACTACTGTGTGAAAGTGTTTAAAACTTCAAGCAATATTGCGACTTTTTATTTTCAGCAATATATTATTGCCCCATGTGAATGTTTCACTAGTTACAAAAATATACTATAAAGATAATGTCAACATTGGCTAACATTTTGAATGTATAACATAAATCTAAGGCAAGCGTTTTGTATCTTATTTTTTGCACTTTATATTTATACTGTAGTATGTACTGAACTGCAATTATCAATTTTTGGCTATACGTGATTTTATGAACTAATTTTACTTTTTCATCAATTCCGTATTTTAAATTATGATTTCGATTCACGTATAAGCTTCATCTATGTTATTAACGTGATATTCAGAGGTAGGATTTACCAATCGGATATGATGTAAAAGCAGGCTTGGCTTTAGGTGGTTATGTGTCAGAATTGCATGCATACATAAAACGATATCTTACCTTGAAATTTTTTTTGGCAAATTCCGTATTATCCAAAGTTGATAAAGTCAGTTTATTATAAACACTCACTCAAACAGAACTGGAGGTACAGGGGGATGTACTTAACAGTAAACTACACACACACACGTATTTTTCACTGCCGGTTACAATAAAAGTATATTATTAATATCTGTTCTAAATGTTTTGTAGTTAAACTTCGGAAGATATTAGGGTAGCATCCCCTAATAGCTTCAGCAATCTTTTGAAGTCCATGTGCCAAACATGTTACATGAAGTATATTCTGATACGTTTCTTTCAAAATTCTTCCAGCAGCTTTCATATAAGTTTCGACCACGGTATGTTACATCCTATCATAAATTTCACTTAATCTAAGTTAAAATTATGTTGCATATCACTTTAAGTAAAGCCACCTACGCTCCGTTTATGGTTTTCTGAGGAAATATGTTTGTTAATATTTGTGTTGCATGACCACAAAATTGCTTTGTTACATCTAGTGCAATACAGTTGTCTACCATCAAATTGTAAATCGGTAATATCGCGAATCCAGGAATTTACTGTAGGTTCCGTCAGTTTAGTACGTTGTGACATTTTAACTGCGCATTTTTAGTACCTACGTCCGATGAATCCACGTTATGCAAGATACTGTTTGATCGTGTTATATGTTTTCTCCCCTCTACGCTAGGGCCGGCCGTTCGCCTTCAGTAATGTAAATTACCAATATACTGTAATTTAAAAGAATCTATTACGCATTACGTTATAATTTAATATAGTGCATTCTCTGACAAAACTAAGGTACCATGAACATTGTAAAATTAAATAAAATGCACTTAATATGCTTTTGTCGTTTGGGAACGTTTCAGTAGGTATTTGCAATATATTAAATTATATCTTTAAAAGCCATCCTTGGGAACCGATCGGTAAATCCTACGTATGGTAATATTAAAATTAAAATCTATTGTCATAAACTTAACTTTATTTACCCGTTATATTTTAGTATTATTTAACATTATTTCAATATAATTAAACGGAAGATTGGACCTTAGGTTTATTTTTTTCTTTCTCTTTTTTTGGGACTTACTACCACATGAATAATTCTCCGTTATCTTAAAAATATAGTTAGTTACCCAGTATGTTACTGGAAAAATAAACTACTGCGCTTGGGACTTTACGTCAAAAGATTAGTCAAAGGGTGTTTTTTTGACAACTAATATGAGACACAAAAATAATAATATAATTCCCAACGTTTCGGAAAACGAATCTGTTTCCTTTTTCAAAGTTATTTATCTTCTTTTAGAATATGTCAAGCGTGAAACTTGACACATATATTTCCAATACATATTGCTTACATATTTTTAGTCCATTTTTAATGCACCAATAAGTACTATGCGATTTAAATCTTTATTTATATATTGCACTTTTAGAAACTCATCTGGGCTAGAAGATTTATATATTTGAATGTGTTCCTCATATAAGTGAATGCTGACAACAAAATCGGCCCCAGTATACTGCCTTGGGGTATATCGGTCAGCACTTATTGCATGAATTAGATATATTGCCTATATCTGTTTTAACGAACTAAGTTATATCTTGTAAACAATCCTTAAACCAATGCAAAGCCATTTATCCCCCTCCAATATATTTAAATTTCAAGATTAATAATTTTCTGTTTAAGAGATCAAAGGCTTTATTTTGATATGTAAAACGTTTGACTCTTTCTGGCTATTTTTTTTTAATGTAGCTTTGTGGTTGTGTGGTAAGGACACTTGCATCTCACCCTGGAATCCCGGGTTCTTAATCAGAAATCAATCCGAGCATACTCGGACATTGGGTGTGTGTCCATTGTCTCTAAATCTGTAGCCCTCTCCCACAAGGTACATTGAGGTACTTCAGGGATAGGATACAGGGGTTGTATTACTTGTGGTGTTTAATTTATCCAGTTAGAGAAAACTGGATAAATTCCTCCTCCTCCTAAATTTTTGTTTCAAATATAATTTCTAATGAATATATTTTAAATTTTGCAGAGAAGAGGCCGATCTTTTAGCACGAGCTCTCGGTTGCCGATTGCTTCGGACATCCGTAAAAGAAGATGTGAATGTAGCCGCTGTATTTAGACATTTAGCAGCTAGATGTCTTGCAGAACTTAGAGATCCACGTGAATGTGACTACTTCACCTCACCCACGCCCCACCACCCAAATTCGCTCACCATTAGTAAGTTTACACTCTGATTTTATTTGCTACAATATACTTGGCAGTTAAAGTAAATAGTTATTTAAGTACATAACAAGTCCCGAAAGTGTTATTTTATTAGAGGAGTAAACAAATTCCAGGAGGAACCGCAGGCAAGTCCTGGAAGCTTGCGAATCCATTAAAAACACTATATACATATATGAAGATTTTTGAAATCATAATTTATAACAAATCGTACATGATATAACAGAGCCGTTCCTGGTGGGGATGCAATATGTGTAATCGCACGGGGTGGCAAAACTTAGGGGGCGGCTTTTCAGCCTGCATAAAACTTATCCCATTAACAAAAATAGTGAGAAACACCCTGTATATTTTTTGGACGATCAAAGTTTATATCATATACTTAATGTGTTAAAAAATGGAGTGAATTAAAATCGAGGTTGAACAAAAGTTGCACAATAGATAAGGTCGATCAAAATTGTTTTGACTGAAAAAAATAAGGTGGAGAGCTATTATTGAGAGACTAGTAGCAATTGTGCAATACTTGGCTAACTAATGTCCAGCTTTTCAGAAAGGGCAGTTCAGAATTGTTTGTATCCATCAATGGTAACTTTCTGAAAGCCATGGAGATGTTATCTAAATTTGACATTATTATTGAACATATAAATCCTAGTAATACAAGATATTTCTGAAATATGTATACATTGCCACAATATACAGGGTGTTTAGGGATTAATTTGACAGATTTAAAATCTGAATTCAGGACCTCAATATAAGAAAAAAGTTTCCTATAGACATAGTAGACGAGGTGCTAAGAGGATCATCGTATGCAAAATGTGAGTGACGATTTTTGACTTTGGAAATGAGTTTTCTACTGCTGCAACAACATTAAAACGCGTGTTGCCCTCGAAGATTCTGGTCCGTTTGGATTTTTCGAAGTATTTACTTTATTAATAGTAAACGAGAAACTATTATAAATTGAAACAAACTTTTTTTGTATCTGAAGGTCTTTATTGGAGAGTATAGAGTATGGAGTCTGTCAGACCTCTCTACAAAAGAGGCTGTCACTATAAGGAGTCAGGTATATCCGCATGAGTGTCCCTATTGTTGACAATCCAATTAGAAATGAAATTCTTCATCTTAATTTTAAAAATTAATTTACATCATCGGTTCTCTGATAATCGATAATCAATATTTATTAGCTAATACTAGAGTCCTCCCTAGCTTTATTTCGAGAGTACATTCGGTCTCAAGTGGTCAGGTAGATTAAAGTACAAGTAGTTCACTCCTGACAACAGTCAATTCACATCTGATAAACGGCTTCCATTGAAGATACCTCACACTGATGAGAGTGTTCCCACGGTCTTTAAAACAGCCCCCGCACTACTTCTGTCGGCATATATCAAAGGAACGAAAAGTTCACACGCCTTTGATATCCGCCGACAAAAGTTCCTACGGTCTTCAAAATTTTCCCAGGCTCAAGTGCCGCCATACCTACATACCTACTACAGAGTATAGAAGAATATCTACTTGCGAAGAAATTAGCATATCGTTTATTAAATAATTATTTGGAACAAAATGCCCGGTCAAAGGTTTCTCATTAAAAAAAAGTGAAATGTTGAATGTTTTGATAATTTGCAAGTTGGAAGTCTTTTGATATCATATCTTCTTTGGGTTTAAGTCTTGGAATTGATGCTTCATACGAGCTACTATTTCTTTCTTGATACAAAACCATAGCTGTAACGTGTTGTATTTTTGCCACTAAGAGTTTCCTCATTAAAATCATTGTTATCTATAGCTCCATATAGAAACAGGGAGGAATTATTAGCAATATTAGTTGGCAAAGGAATACTGTTTTCACTATGATTCTGTATCGATATATATAAGTCGATGTCAATATTTTTCATTACGTAATAACTACTACAATGGCCCAATCTATTTAATATCATTATGATGTGCTTACTCCTACATAGGTGATGAATAGATTGCGCAAGAGATATATGTTTTGGAGTCAATTTTTCCGTTATAGCATGAAATATGTCACTAAAAAATGATTTAGCCTTACGAAGCTTATTGTCTTTTAGTTCTGTACACTTAGCAGAAAGAAGATCTCGAAAGAAGATGTTCCACTCCGATGGTAGTGTCATTTTCTTCAACGCAATATCGACACAGTTTTCATCAATTAGATAGTATTCACTTAATAGCTCAGACGTTTCAATTTCATCTCTCAAGATTTTTGCGCATTTTCTCAACATTGATTCTGTAGAATCAAGTTCTCGAATGCGCTCTACTGCTTCATTTAAAGGTATATCAGACATTATAACTAATGATGATTTTGATCTGTCAGCTGGGTGAGAAAACAAAAGCTTTTCTCCATATTTTTCTATAAGCATTGATTTTAAAATTCTATTCTCTACCACAGCATCGTCTACTCCTGTAAGAAGAGACATTTTATGAGAAAGATATGACAATTCAAAACAGGTAGTTTTAAAATCTTTCTCCATTTCAGTTATGAGTTGATTAAATGCACTTTGAAGTACCTCTTCAGGAATTTTAGTTGAGGAACGTCCAGATTTTTTACTTGATGATCTTGGTTTTCGCACATAATCCAAATAACAAGTTTTATGATATTTTATTTCTTGTGCAAATATATCTTTAGGTTATCGGCGGTGCTGATACGAGTAAAAACATCATCTTGTTTTAGTCTACTTGTGTTAAACAGATTTTCGGCTGCACTTAATCCTGATAATTGAAATAATTTACTGTCTTTTTTTTGTCATTTTTACGCATATTATGCATATATTTTGTATACTTCTCGTTTTACCTCGTTGGGATTGACGTTGTGCATCAATAGATGTCCCAGCAGATGCTAAATCATTAGCTTCAACGGAATCTTGCACCTCTTTTTTGTATAGATGTTTTTCCCGTTTTCTAATTTTCTCCTCACTAACGTAGCTTGCTAGACAGTTCCTATGCCAAGAAAAACATTGTGTAGGGTGATCGGAGTCAAACAACATATTAAATTTATCCGTTATTTCGTCTTTACGTCTCCGAGCAGCACTTTCAATGGTTTTAAATGTTTCTAATACCACATTCTCACCGGTTCTTTTACGTTTAACCACTCTTACAGACATTTTTGTTAGGATTAAGACTATTAACAGCAACAAACATATATTATATCACATGGAAACTAGAAACTTACGATCATACGAACCCAAACTAACGCTCGTCCGGCCCGACAAACCACATACCAGCATGGACTGGGAGGGGCACGTGGTGTGGGGTTATACAGAGTAACTGGACCACGACGGTCAAGGGCAACATCGTTCTTTATGAAGGTTAAACCCTCAGGTAGACAATAAAAAAGACAGAATGCGTCACTCATATTTTGCAAACGAAAATACTCTGAGCACCTGCACTATAGTGGTATGTCTGGAAATGCTTTGTTGATGAGTTACGCCCCTCCAAAAATGGCGGCTAAAATTAGGTTTTTAATTTTTTTAAGGTAAGAAAATTGGTTTTGATAGGGATATTCTTCTAATAGGAATATTTCTATAGTATGTTTTTTTAATCATCCCTAATAGGTAAAACGGGTGATATCAGCAAACCCCATTTTATTTTTTACTGGAACTTTTTAATAGACCTGAATTTGATCATATTATCACGTGTTTGCTATCCACATAAACACCTATACTCGTAGATTCATTGATTGAAAGTCCAGATAATACTTCCTCACTACTTTATTAACTAATTAATAATTAACAATAATAGATTAATGACTGTCTTAACTGTAATCACAATTAAACACTTATCAGTCTCCATATTATTCCTTCTTTACTCGTTCACTTTTAACTTAAGACTGAGTCTCGGCCCACCGTTCGCCTTACTTATACATCCATTTACGCGGTCTAGACCATTCCCAGCCTTTCTAGTACAATTCCAGTCTCATCTATTCAGCCTACAAAGTCCAGTGGCGTAACAATGCCCCCTTCTTAAGCCCGAACGTCCCGGACAGGCAATTCATTGTTCCCGGCATACTTAGCTAGTCCCTGTATATGCACGACCTTCATCTTTGATTTTGGACTCTACTGAATTCGGTATACAATATCGTTTAATCTGATGACGACAGTGTATGGTCCTTCCCAAGGCGGGTGAAGCTTCGGAGACCTGCCTTTCTTTCGTTCTGGTTTATATAGCCAAACCAGATCTCCCGTCTGGTACCCTCCTGAATTAGCCTTAAGATCATAACGAGCCTTCATACGGTCACTTGCTATTGCAATTCTCTCAAAAGGAGCCTCGACGATATACTGCTTCATTGGGCCCTTACTTCTTATCTGTGGCCCCATTATTGTCGCACAAACTTCACATTGGCGGCACCAAGTCTCCACATCTTGACGACTGTTTACCCAGTAGAATCGTTCTCTTATTTTTATCAGGGTAGTTGATGCCAAAATGTTCGCCAGACGTTCCATTATGCACTTGCTGAAGTACTTTTGCAACGTGACACCTGGGGATTACCAATTTCAAAAGTAAATTTCTTCCCATCTGGACTTTCCCACGCTCTCTTCAGCAGTGCATCCTTTACTCTAAGGGAGACCCATTGTTCCCATAAAGCCTTCAACCCCACTGATTTATTTGATGTCCTTCCAATCGGATCGGGTTCCTCTTTCCTTCCATTTCAGAATAGGACCAGTTTTCTTATTGTTTAACTGCGCTTCCCTTAACGATTCGTTTGTCCAATCATCCAGAACATCAATCTTAACGGTATTCACGATTTGTACATCTTATTGCTGTTTTTCCTCACGGTGAAACGCTTGCAGTCTTTCTGACATGGTCTTTTTGAAAGGCCATCTGTCTTTTTCTTAACCAACACATTCCCCGAGGTACTAGCCCGCCAGTTTTCCTGCAGGTCCTGCATTACTGCGACATTTACCCTTTCATGGCTGCGCTGACGACAGTTACTCTGAATATGGCCCACTTTGTCACACTTATAACATCGCATACCTCTTCCATTCTGTCTACCACTACTTGGCTGTTGGTCTTGTTTCGGCTAGAGATTCGAGTTTGTCAATAGTTGTATGATCTTTTGTACTTCGGACATTACATCTTGAATGTTAAGCTCACGACAGTTTCTCTTAATATGGCTCAATTTGCCACACTTATAACAGCGGTAGGCCGAATGGGGGTACCATTCGGCCTACCGCTATTTTGTTCTTGTCTCGTCTGGGGATTCGTCTTTGTCAATAGTTGTGCGATCAACTTCTGTAACTCGGTTAATACAAGCTGCATGGTTTTATCTGCCGGGGTATCTTCCACAGTCAGGGATGGTACTCTCTGGTTTGATTGTGTGTTACCCTCATAGGCAGCCTCAATCTCAAGTGCATGCACTAGAGCCTCACTACTTCGCTTGTGCCTGGCTAACTTAGGAATCCACCGAATTTCCTGGTCCCTTACTCCATTACTCCATTAATAAACGCTCCAACTGCCAACTGTTGCTGAAACTCCATTGGTGCATCAGGATAGGCTAAAAGGGGTAATATCTCCACGACAGCCTCGAACTTATGGAGGCTTTCAATCCCCCCCCCCGTTGCCTGCGTGATTTGAGCTGAGCCTGATATACATGAGTGAGATGTTGGTCGCCAAATCTTAGATCTAATGCTGCCTCCAGAATACTGAAGTTTTGTTGCTGTGCGGCAGGAATTGTGTGGAGCTGGTCTAATGCTTGACCCCGTAGTGCTGCTGTGGCTTTTTCCTCATCGTTCCAGTTATATGAACGCGCAACTGCCTCAAATTGTCGCTTATAAGTTGACCATGAACTTTGACCGTCGAAGGAAGGTGGTTGTAATCAAGTACCAGACGAGAGTACCAATTGGCCTCCCTTCTCTCTTAATTGTTGTTTCAACAGGGCTATCTCTCCTTCAACTTCACTGACTTTTCCTTTAACTTCAGTTATTTCTCCCTCAAACTTTCCTTTTTAACTTCAGTTACTTCACCCTAAAATTTTCCTCTAAATTCACTGACTTCTCCTTTAACTTTCATGACTTCAGTCCGTATATCTTCTTTCAATTGTTCAGTGACCGAGAACAGGACTTGATGCTGCCCCTCCATAATTTGTCTAAATTCTTCCTGGCGTTTCCCTTTTCTGCTCTTCTTTTTCTTGCTGACGTCTTCTCTCTTGTTCTTCTTTTCCTTCCTTACGTCGTCTCTCTTGTTCTTCTTTTCCTTCTTGCTCGTTCATCCGTTCTAATAACGCTGTTAGCAAGTCCTGTGTTTGTTTCTCCGCCATACTTCTTGTTATTGGCATTAACTCACGACATGTAAATCGGTCAAAATAAAGTTTATTACACTATAAAGTTCGCAAAATGTCTATTTTAATAATGGAATGTTCCCAAAAATTCTCAAAACAGCACTAAAAGGTCTCATTTAGAGTCTATATCACGTTCCCGTTAACACAATTCACATATCTTCTGTTGTTTCCAAATCGAATGTTCTAGAATTTTCACGAAAAGTTACTTGAGGTCTTGTTTCCAAGTCCACAACACGTTATCGTTAGCGGCACTCGTGTTTCTGCAGTTATTTCTAAATCGAATGATCTAGAATTTTCACAAAAAGTCACTTAGAGTCTTATTTTTTAAGTCTATAACAGGTTATTGTCAGCGGCACTCGCGTATCAGGGGCGGTTTCTAAATCAAATACTCTAGAAACTTCTCGAAAATCCACTTTAAAGTAACTATTCGATCCAGAAATAGTCCTTAAACATTGCCCAGCAACTCTCCGTGTCACCACTATTTCTTACGAAGAACACTGTAGAATCTTTTTGAATATTCCAGAAATTTCTCTTTCAATCCACTTCCGACACCAAATTATCACGTGTTTGCCATCCACAGAAACACCTATACTCGTAGATTTGTTGATTGAAAGTCCAGGTAACACTTACCCACTACCTTATTAACTAATTAATAATTAACAATAATGGATTAATGACTGTCTTAACTGTAATCACATTAAACACTTATCAGTCTCTATCTTATTCTTTCTTTACTCGTTCACTTTTAACTTAAGACTGACTCTCGGCTCACCGTTGGCCTTATTTATACATCCAATCACGCAGTCTAGAACATTCCAAAACATTTCCGGCCTTTCTCGTCTCGTACAATTCCAGTCTCATGTATTCAGTCTACACAGTCCAGTGGTGTAACAATATAAAAATGTGCCTTGGAAAGCTTGATTCATTTAGAAACTTATTCATCTCCTTTATTTTTTTCATCGAACTGAGTTTTTGATTAAGAAAAAAAATATATAAAATATAAATTTCGTTATTTAATCAAATGGAAAATGCCTAGTATGCTAATAAAATAAACTTCACTTGAGCCTGGAACGAATAAGGATTATTTAAAAGCATCCTATTAGGCCTTTTCCATTTTATTAAATAATGCAATTTCCCAAATAACCGTGTAGATCGAAACTATTTCATTTGTTTATTCAATTCGTTGAAAAAAACCGCTGACAATTACTTGGGGATCAGAACTTCCTCACCGTAGTAAAACTTGACCTGTGGTGGAGTTTATAATAAAAGTTTTCAAAAAAGTCACATTTTTTTGACATTTCGAAAAAAGTCATATTGGTGGAATGTCACTAATATTTTTTTTATACATTGAGACCGATTTTGCTCATCAACGAATTCAATCTGTTCACAATTACTATGATTGTTCTATTATTTTATTTAGAATATTTATTTTTATGTTTTATATTTTGTCTGTAAATTCTTTGCCACAGAACGGTTTGGCAACGCTGTTTATTTTCTGTATGTCGTGTGTAAGCGACGACTCAATAGCATTCGCATTAAAGCTGTAAACAAGCAAGCATGTGTTTTATTAAAACATAATAAAAATCAAAAGCTAAATGAATATCACATTAAGAGAAATTAACAAGTGGGAACAACAAATTATTATATACAGTCCATTAAATGAATCCCCAACATTGGTTCTTCGTAGCAGATGTTAAAAACAGAAGCATAAAGTATTATTTAACACCAGGCATCAACAGAGAAATAACGCCATAATCGCCATATCATATCACGTGAGGTTCCGAAAAGGGTAACATTCCAGCGAGCAGTAAACAAAGCAGGTAGCCGGTGAGTCCCATCCTTTTCATTCATCAATTTTTATTACACATTATCTATTGTTTTGATTTGTGTTTACGTATTTGCAATATAAAAAGGTTCATTTTAGAGGTGAGGTAGAAAATAACAAGGCATTTATTCACATAATATATTCTTTTTAAATAGAAAATAAATTTGCAATTATGTCAACAGAAACTGAATTACAAACATTAATATATAAACGTGGAAATATAAAAGGTCAATTAACGAGGTTTCATAATTTTTTGTCGGATCCTGAAAATCAGAAAAACATTTTACAATTAACAATTCGTTTAAAAAAAATAGAGCCTTTGTATGATAATTTTATGCAGATTCATACAAGTATAGAATTATTAGATAAGTCAGATCCTAAACAACAGGAAGAGTTTGAGGACACTTATTTCGACTTAGTAGCTCAAGCTAATTATTACATTGAGACATACAACAAAGATAATCAAATATCAGATGATTTGCAAGCGGTTTCAGCCGTGAAACTTCCTGTGATAAATCTTCCAACATTTAATGGCGCATATGACCAATGGCTGAATTTTTACGACACTTTCAGTGCACTAATTCATAACAATAAGACTCTTACAGACATTCAGAAATTTCACTATTTGCGCTCATCTCTCACAAATAATGCAGCTAAAGTTTTGCATT